>JAQMRL010000012.1:463344-505844 GCA_035578175.1 Catonia carolina
CCGACAGGAAGGAAGGGGATAAAATCGACGTTTAATTTGTAAAAGTCGTATTTAAAAAAGTTTAGTTTCGTCGGTTAACAGTTTGTGAGTATGTAGATTGGCATAATGAAGGAATGCGATCTACTGCATCAATCTTTCCATTATCTGTAAAATAAAACAATCGTGTATAAACAAATTTTGTCGGGAATCCGTTCTCGTTTTATAATGTTAGTTCCGACAAAGCTCCTTATAGAAGCGTAAATCCTATATGAAGGAATTAAAAAAATACCATTCAAAAAAGATCTTGATAAGATTATGAATTTTAAATCGGTATTAATGTAACATTGGTTTATTTTGCAAAATTTACTCATAATTTTTAGGTTTTGTTTCTCTCAAAACTAACGTATCGCCATGAATAATTTATATAATTTTAGGTTAATTTATTTTCAGATACAAAGTTGCTGATTTTTAAAAAAATGAATATGGAATTACAGATGAGGGGTTACATAAGTCCCCTTGGTATGTTGGTGTTTGACGCAGAAATAACTCCTATTCAATTTTATGCGAAGGTAGAAAGCGATTTAGTGTTTCAAAACCAAATAGATATTTTAAATATGCAATGGAATTTATCCCAAAAAGACTTTTTGTTATACGCAAAACCATCATCGATAGATAATCGTACATGGTTATTTTGTCGTAACCTAGTAGCAACTCATGCTGTAAACATTCAGCTGTCCAGTATCAATATGTGCCAACTGATTAAAGTACTGGAAAGAAGTTTTTACGGAGTGAGAAATGTAAAAACATATCAAGATTTCAACGCATTGTTGTGTAATCTTACATACCCAACACTCGATCTAGATTTTATGCCGCTGATCCGAGAAGTTTGTGTAGATTTTGACAAGCTACCGTTCAGAAAACAGACCCTATATTATTTGGCTTCGCAGCCAAAGTTAATCGATAAAAAAACCGGATCGATTGTTCAATAATAAAAAAAATAATTGTGGAACTGTTTTCTACAAAAAAAAACAAGATCTTTTGAAGGTGCCTTGAGATAGGTACCTTCAAGGTCCTAATTACATCTAAAAACAAGGTATCTAAAGATACCTCAAGATCCTTGAGATCTCAAGGATCTTTCTCAAAAACTTTTTTGTTTATTTTTGTCTAAAAATTTGTTTAGTTTTGTAACGTATTTTTAAACCGCGCGCTATCTCTGTGTTCGTGGAATATTCTAAAAAGATGTTCCCACGTAACGGAATTGCGTCAATCAATTGATCTATCTTATTGACCAGATTTATCGCTGCATTCTACTTGAGGCTATCTCAATCACGTATCATCTCTCAGCCAATTACAAAATTAGATAATTAATTCGGAGATGCGCCCTTGTAGTGTGATAAAAACACATAACAAGTAAAAAAATTAAAGAATAAATCCATATCAACGACTATTTTTCAAATCTTTTATTTCTTTGTCGGAATAGTACCGAAATAAAAATAAATTATAAATAAAAATAAAAATAGTTTTTTGTGACATTTTTGGTATATCGGAGGTTACAAAGAAATATTGTGGCACGTGTAGGATGTATATTGAATGAGATCATACTAAATTGACCTCGGTAATACGATGTGATTGGTTGTACGACATGATGGACAATGATATGAATTGGACAATTTAAAATTAACGGATTGATACAAGATTAACAAAAGCTGGACGCTATAATTTTTAAAAGTAGGGGAGTCAGATGAAGATCTGAAACCGAAAAGACGCATCTTGATCAATATGTAAAATTTCTAAGTTTTAAAGAAAAATGTAATTAAATTGTAGCGTAAAATTTAATTAACGCTATATGTAAAATTGCACAATAACTTAAATGTAGTGAAATAATAGTGTAATAGTGTAAAAATAGTGAAATAATTAGTGCAGTATATTGGAGAATGCTTCATTCAGTTACACCTTTCAAGGAACAAGGCAAACATAAAAAAATAGGAGAGGAAATGGTTGCGGTAGCAAATTCACTTAACAGACATTGTGTTGCTCGACAGTTTAATGAAAATAATGCAAAATATTTACCAAAACATAGTGATTCCAGGATTACCAAAACAAATTGCAAATCACAGACTAGTATAAAAAATATCATAAGACAATATGGATTAATTCTATTAAAGATGCAATAAATATTTTCAAAGTATGTGACTAGGAAAGAATTAAAGATTTTTTATATTTTTACAAATAAATCATAATACAATTCGATTTCGGAAATCAATTACAGAGGTTACAATATTTAAAATAAAAAAAATAAGAGAAAAAAATTTAATAAAGTAAACATGAACAGGCACGATAGAATACGGATGGTAAAAAGAGATCTGCATGCTACACGGACGAAAGCCCAAGTTAGTCGCATCCGCGTCCAGAATGACAGAACATCAGAGAAAACAGGTACAGCCTGCAAGAAATTACAATTTCCTGATAAACCATGTAACGTTTATAAGTAGTTTTTCTAAATTTAGTTTTATTTCTTTAATTTTATATTTCATTATTTTATTCCTCGAATACTTAATTCTATAATATTGTAGAGTTTTTGTTGGTACTTTCATCTATTTCTTTCAAAATGCATCCGATCCTGTGGTCAAATGATATTTTGTCTTTGTTCTGTGGATTGGAGTAGTGAATTTCATTTTTTCTTTTGTGTGCGGGTATGGAATATGTTCCACCCCTCCTATCCTGTTTTGTGTGAGGTCATCAACATCTCGGGGTGCGTACGTGCTGTTTAGGCTGTAGTCGCCGGCCGCATTGGCGCAGTTGGTAACGTGCTCGCCTCTCATCATGCGGTCTTGGGTTCGAATCCCATTCAGGCATGGCATTTTTTCATACGTTACAAAATATCATTTCACCCTTCACCGTCTGCATTAGCAGTAATTGCAGAACAGTCGGACGTTAAACCAAAAAAAAAAAAATAGGCTGTAGTCAGACATCGGATGATCGGTAGAAGGGCTGTGATTGGTCGGTTAATATCGCGTGACTTCCATTCTGCCCCTGGCTGGGGGTTATCTGGTTGTTTGTTCGGCCTGTTGAATCCTGGACGTTGAACGATGAAGAAGCGCAGGATGTCGGTCTAGTGCCTTCTTAGGCAAATTCCAAGCGGTATCAAAATGTTTAAACAGTTTCTTTATTTGGTGTAAAAGTAATATCGTCTACGTTCTATTAATGTTTTCAAGTGCTGTTGGCAAAGTATTTTATTGTTATTTCACCATTATGTAGAGTCTTGTCGTTTCGCTTCCTTTGTCTTTCCGTGCGCCCGACGCAGCGGAAATTATTGGGTAAGTAAAGGTCTTTGTATTGATTAAATTAAAGTGTATTGTTTTTGTCATTTATCTTTTGAAAGTAGGGATGGATTATGTATTTGGGACACACGGATCTCGTTGTAATTTGAGTTCTAAAGTTTTTATTATTTTAATACTGTAATTGCGTCATGAAATGTAAAGTAATCTGATGTATTCTAAAATAAGTAATCTAAAGTAAAGTACCTTTGGGAAGTTATCTTTTAGTTTGTCTTGTATTTGCTTTTGGCAAATTATGTTGTGAGTTATACCTTGGTTATGTATAACTAGTGTAATATAATAAACTTATACACACACACAACAACACATACGTACATTCACAGGACAAACTGAATACGCTCACACATAACATAAACATACATCAGATGATTTACTACCGTCAGATGTGAAAGACAAAAATAATAATAACAAAATTATTTTCCTTTTTTATTAAATAAAATGGATTGTTAACTCACTCTTTTTTTAAATTCTTTAAAGAGTAAGGTGACGATTTACATTTTTTAAAACAGAAAAACATTTTTATAATTGAAAACAATTTTACTGAACAGAAAAAGACAGATATTTTTAGAAGATTGGTTGAAATAAAGATTTCAAGGACTTTTAATAGATTTTAAAGATTTTAAGGAACTTTTAACAGTTTTAATAATCTTATGAATTTTAGAATATTTACAAAAAATCTTTTAATAAAGATCCTTGAATTATTGAATTTGGAAACTTTTCTTTATGAACTTCTGGGACAAAAAAATGGTGCCGTGACCAGGATAAGAAAGGATTCAATTAAGGAATTTCAATAAATAAATAAATTTTGGAAAAGAAATTAAAATAACTAACAAAAAGGACAGGATAGTTAAACAATTTCATCAAACGAAAATAATCAAACCAGAGCAGTTGAAAATCAAAAAGGAGATAAGAAGAAAACATTAAAAAATAACACAACGAATCTTCTAAAAATTATAAAAACTAAAGTATAAACAATTCACATCTGACCAGGTAAACTGACTCCGACTGGTAAGTCATCTGTTTCACATATATACATTTTTACCATAAACAAACGAAATAAAAATAAACATGGAGGAACAAGTGGGACCGATTCTCGAAACGAATAAATTAGACGAAACGAACATTAACTTCCAACTTAGGATACGGAGAAGTACGACAACAGGAAACGTACGACAAAAACGACAAAGACTACAAAAACTATTAGAGAACGAGCGACAAATTGACTTAAACACATTACATAGATTTGATTTTGGTAAACAACTGACCGATTGTCAAAATTATTTTGCAAGGATAAGAAACATCGAAAATTTAACGGAATTAGAAACATATAATGCTAAAATTTTTGAGGATAGGCTTAACAAAATATTAACATTTATATTGCCCCACAAACCGGATAAAGCAGTAGATTTTCAGAATTTAAAGGAAAGGTTTGAGGTTTGGAAAGTAAATAAGTGGCATAATATTGAAGTTAGACCTAATTGTGAACAAAATCTAAATCTTGAAAGGGCACGTTTAGAAGATAACTTCTTGCCTAATCAAAGGCAAGAAATTCCTAATTGTGATCAATTTAACTTTGCACCTGATACAGGAATATTAAACCCTGTTCTTCAAAATGAAGTACCTGACATCTACATACCGAATGCAGTAGGTAACAATAATCCCTTACATTTTCAACGTGAATTAAATTTTAATTGGACAAAAGTTGCAAATCCAATTGAACAAGAGTTAAAACAATTAACTATCACCGATGGACGAGACATTGATATATTAGTAAGAAATATCAAAATCATCAAACAAATACAGAAACGTTATGCCGTTAATTTACCTCTCGTTTTGTTAACTCCGTTTATGACTGGTTTTACAGAACAAATTTTTGAAAACTCCATTAGGAATAACCATAATTTTGATCAGTTTCATTAAAATTTAGTAAATAAATTAATTACGCCAAAAATGAAAGAAATATTAAAATTGAAATTGTTATACCGAAATCAGTCACAATCGGAAACCCTTGCAGAATACATGAAGGAAATTTTAGAGAATCATGATGTTTTGAGACTAGATTTAACGGAAGGTGAGTTAATTAATATAATTTTAACAGGTTTAAATGAAATATATGCCACACACATAGGTATAATTGGTAAACCCACCAACTTACAAGATTTTAATAAGTTAGACGCTTATGTTTATGAAAGAGTTTATGCCAGAACTCTTAATGATCTTGGTTTATCAAACATAAATAATACAGGCGCTCTAAATACAATAAATAATACAGTATCTATTCAAGGTAAACAAAATACATTAAAAGATTCAGCATTCAATAACACCAGATCACAAAAATCATCCACAATACCGAAGTGTTTTTATTGTAATAATTCAGGCCACATTAAAAGGAATTGTAAACTTTGGCAACAAAAACAAGGAAATAACCATGTTTCAAAAAACTGAATGAATACAAATACGGAAAACATAGACATATGATTCGTATTTGTAAACATAATGCAAATAAACATTTAAAGATAGGTGAACAAAAGTTAAACGGCAACTATACTTTGAAGGCCTTAATAATAAAAATCAAAAATGATACATTTAAGGCTCTTATTGATTCAGGCTCAACCCACAACATTATTAATCAAAAAATGTACAAACTTTTAAAAAGTAAGAAAGCAGTTATAAAGGAGGAAATTTTTAATGCAATTTGTCTTACAGCGGACAGGTTTCCTTTGGAAATCAATAAACAAGTCTGGGTTAGAATTAATTTACAAAACATATCGTGGAAAATGAACTTTAAAGTATTAACAAAAATACAACACAAAATAATACTAGGAATGCATTTTTTACAAACCACACGTGCAACATTCAATGCAACCAGGTCATTAATAACCTTTGAATGGTTGAAAAATCAAAAATTTTATCTAACAAATACATACCCAGATCAGATTAATAATCTAGAGCAATCCGAGTATATTAAAAATAAAATTACAAACTTATGTAAGGAATTTCCTGATGTACTCACTAATAAATTAGGCTGTACCGATGTATTGACATATGATATTAAACTTAAAAATAATGAAATTATAAAATTGAGACCCTATCCACTAAATCCAATAAAAACACTTCAAATGAAACAGCAAATTGATAAATTATTAAAAGACAAGGTGATAAGAGAGAGTGTTTCCCCTTATTCGTCTCCGGCATTTCTAATTCCGAAACCCAATGGCACGAGTCGTTTAGTTGTGGACTATCGCTCAGTCAACTTGGTAATTGACTCAGAGGCACAACCTTTACCCAACATAAATCAGGCTTTCCAATGGTTTTCCGGTGCACGATGGTTTAGCACGTTAGATTTAGCACAAGCGTACCATCAAATACAATTGACAGATAATCTCGTCAAATTACCGCATTTTGTACTACGGATGGATTATATGAGTACGAAAGATTACCTTTCGGTTTATCAACTGGAGCACAAGTCCTAACACGTCTTATGAATACAATATTCAAAAATATTAAGTATAAATTTGTATTTAATTATATGGATGATATATTAATATATTCCAAAAGTTTTACAGAACACATGAAACACATTAAAATAGTGTTGTCGATTTTAAGAAAAGTTGGTATTACCGTCAACCCTGATAAGGTAACATTTGCAGTGAACGAAATACCATTTCTTGGACACACATTATCATACAAAGGAGTCTCTATAGATTCGACTAGGACACAAAAAATATTGGAATACCCTGAACCCACGTCAGTGAAACAAGTACATCGGTACTGTGGTATGATTAATTATTTTTCTAAATTTATTAAAAATTATGCTGATAGAATCGAACCTCTAAATAGATTACGTCGTAAAAATACTCAGTTTATCTGGGGAGACTCAAAGAAAACCGCATTTGAAGATCTTAAACAAACAATTGCTAATCCCCCGGTACTAGCCATACCAGACTTTTCAAAACAATTTATTTTACAAACAGATGCGTCAGATACAGGTCTAGGGGCTGTACTGCTTCAAGAACAGGAAGGGTCTAGACGATCCATAGCGTACGCTTCCAAGACATTGACAGAGGCAGAAAGGAAGTTTTCTGCATATGAACGAGAATGTCTTGCAGTTGTTTTTGCAACAGATCATTTTCGGACCTACCTGACACATCGTGAATTTCTTTTAGAAACCGATAATCAAGCTTTAGCCTGGCTTCTTGCTAAACCTAAACAACTAGGTAGATTAGCTAGGTGGTTACTTCGATTATCTGTTTTTAAATTTAAAATTAATCACATCCGTGGCTCCGATATTAATGTTGCTGATGCGCTATCAAGGATGTATGATTCTAATAGTGAAGATACCGCAAAAGATATATCTTATATCAATGCCTTATTATCACAGTTTCCTCTATCCTTTACAGATATAAAGAAACATCAAGAACAGGATACCTTTATCCTTCAACAAAAACAGAAAATGGATACCAAATTTTGTTTTTCCAAAGGAGTATTATGTTTAAAAGATAAAAACAATAATCCAACCAAAATTGTTCTTCCCAACTCTTTAAAAGATTTAGTATTTAAATATTTCCATAATTCTGAAATAGGTGGACATTTAGGCGTCGCTAAAACTATCCACAAAATAACACGATATTTTTACTGGCCAGATGTATATAAAGAGATTCCTGTCAAAGTGAATGCTTGTACAACTTGTCAGAGAAGCAAACCGGGAATGAATTGTAAATGGGGGAATCTCAGTTCTAGAGTTCCAACAACACCATTTGAGACACTGTTTGTTGATACAGTAGGCAGTCTACCAAAAACTAACCAAGGATTCAAATATATATTGGTGGTGGTAGATAGTTTCTCAAAATTCACATGGTTAGCTCCATTAAAAAGTACCAATACGTCATCCATTATAGAAGAATTAAAACGTATTTTTCAACATTACTCCATCCCAAGACTAATAGTCACGGATAACGCCAAAACATTTAATTCAGTAATTTTTAAAAACTTTTGTTTCAATCTAGGCATTAAAAGGACCACACTCTCTCCTTATCACCCACAACCATCTCACGCCGAACGATTAAACAGAAATCTCAGGTCTATTCTTATCGCGTACCATGCAACTACACAAACAACCTGGGATAAATCTCTCTTTTGGTTTCAGTTAGCTTTTAATATGGCTCAACATACCACACATGGTGTGTGTCCATTTGAGATATTACATAATTTCCCGGCTCAAACTCCATTAGATAGAGCGTGGAATATACAAGATATCCTTCATCGGAATCCTGTAAGTTCAAGCAACATGATGGGTAAAATTAAGAGACAACTAATTAAGTCTCATCATGATATGGCACGTAGATATAATGCTACACGCCATCCAAATCCGTTTTCGGTGGGAGATAAAATTTTACTTAAAACTCATCCCGTAAGTTCGAAACGGAAAAATATTTGTGCAAAAATGACATACCGATGGTCGGAACCATTTTATATCATAGGTTTCTCCACACCAGTTACAGCCTTAATACGTAAGACTGTTGGGGGAGAAATAACAAAAGAACACATTTCTAACCTTAAAAAGGTTACATAATTAATTACAAATAGCAATATTTTTAGGTGACGTATGTCGCGACACTCGAGCTTGAGATGATTGTAATAAATTATAACTGATGTTTGCATGCTGAATGACTGTATTGTGAAAGGGGCCCCGAATGAATGTAAAATACTGCCTCAAGCCGACAATTGCTATATACTCGCCTTTCCCTTTTTTTCAATTTAAGCACCCACCTCTTATCCTTCTGCTTTTGCATTTACCCCAGGGGGGGGGAGATTGTAATATAATAAACTTATACACACACACAACAACACATACGTACATTCACAGGACAAACTGAATACGCTCACACATAACATAAACATACATCAGATGATTTACTACCGTCAGATGTGAAAGACAAAAAATAATAATAACAAAATTATTTTCCTTTTTTATTAAATAAAATGGATTGTTAACTCACTCTTTTTTAAATTCTTTAAAGAGTAAGGTGACGATTTACATTTTTTAAAACAGAAAAACATTTTTATAATTGAAAACAATTTTACTGAACAGAAAAAGACAGATATTTTTAGAAGATTGGTTGAAATAAAGATTTCAAGGACTTTTAATAGATTTTAAAGATTTTAAGGAACTTTTAACAGTTTTAATAATCTTAAGAATTTTAGAATATTTACAAAAAATCTTTTAATAAAGATCCTTGAATTATTGAATTTGGAAACTTTTCTTTATGAACTTCTGGGACACTAGTTAAGCAGCAAATCCTGCTATAACTTGGGGGAATTACGCCCTGAATATTTATTCAAATAAAGCAATAGAATGAGAGAAATTATTTTATTAGTAAACTCATGTATAATGTTAGTTTTATTGGTTTTAATCTTGGAAGTAAAAATTAAAATCGCGTTTTGGGGTGGAAACCCTTAGTGTTCCCATTAGTATTATTTAAAAAATAGTTTTATTTCAGAAATAGTATTATTTCTGTTTTCTACAGAAATTTGTTTGTTGTTTCAGAAAAATACATTCAAATGCATTCAAGTACATTCAAATACATTCAAATATATTCAGCTATGTTCAACTATATTCAAATATATTCAACTATGTTCAACTGTATTCGTATGTTCCTGTTCCCATATTGCTTCATTTATTGAATGGTGTCGATCCTATGTATTGTTATATTGATGTATCGCGATATTGTCGATCCTGGCTGCTGTGTTTATATTTGTTGCTGTGAGATCTTGCCAAGGAGATTCTTGTGGAGAGGAAATATGAATGTATTCACCCAATATTCCGTCATGGAGATTCTTATAAATGGGGAAGTAAAATTGTATTTGTATTTTATTTTATTTCTTTTAATGGACAATTAATCTTATTTAAATAATGGTGATTTATATATGTTGTTAACTATTATTTTATTGTTGCTGGATCCGCAACTTAACTTCAATTTTATGTATAGTATTTTAAATTTGATTTCATTCAGTAAACTCTCAATAAGTCAACAGCATAAAAGTTTTTAATGTTTCATTTATTTCCCAAAGTGGCTATTATAGTTTCATGGGATTATCTCATCTCTGGGAATTCTCTTCCCAGAATGAAAGTTCTGAACCAATTTAGTTTTTTTTAAGGTTAAGTTAGGGAGCGACGGTTCAACCAAACAAAACTGTAACAACTGCCTTCAGTCTGTTACGTTGTATTTTTGTTTTGCTGGCGTAGCTAGTTGTTTTTATCGCCGGTAACTAGATTCTACTGGTGATGTTGATTTAACTCACCATCCGGTGGCGCGCTCTATCGTTTTTACGGCGAACTGCGTTCGGCCCTCACGGTGTGCTGCCTCAACAAGCATGACTAGTCACTCTCAGTTGTATTTTCAGTGAGTATAGTACTATGAATACGTAGTAATTGTTATTACGTATTATTTTAAATTTCTAACTTTTGGAAAAGTTAAATAATTTCTTCTGCCCATTTTATTAAAATGGTAAGTTAATTTTCTTTTTAGTATTCCGAGAGCTGGGAATTTGTCACGAGTTGTTTAAAATCAAGTTTTGTAAAAGTAAGCTACGCTGTGTTAAGCTTTTTTTATATCTGTCACTTGTATTTATTAAAGGTTAAGTAACTTTATGTTTAAATTTGTATTTATGTGACCAAAAATTCTTACCTTTCTTGAGTACAGCAATACAGCAAACACCCCAACAAAATAGTCTGGCGACAGAGTTGCAGAAATCCGTGAAGTTTAATTTACAAGTTAGCTGCAAAGTAAACTGTGCTGTGCTTTTATACTAAAAATCGTTCGATTCCTACACAGTAGTTTATGGTGGGGGGATTTCAATTCCCTTACCACTACTTGACTTCCCTCTCTTTTAAAGAGGTGGAGGTGGAAACAAGTTTAGAATATTTACTACTTACCACCTTCTGCTAGACTTCCCTCTCTTCTAATGTATTGGGCGCGGTCGCAATTGTCTCACGTATACTAACTTACAATCTATCCCCTTCTCCAAGAGAATGGGAGATCAAAATAGTATAAAAGGGGAACACTTTTGTGGTTTAATTCAGTTGGCAGGAGAGCTCAAGAAACCTTGCGGTGTTAACCTAATGAGTTACTCTGGCCTTCTCAGGTCTTTAAGTTGTTGTATCTAAGCCGTGCTAAAGAACAAAAGCTTTAAGGCCTTCCCCCTCACCACTAATTCACAAAAGTTTGATACTTAACAGTGACAACGAAGACTTTTGTGTAACGGTGTGGTGGGGGGTAGGTTTTGGCGTTAGGAAGTGAAGGGTAAATTACCTTGAACTTTCTACTTGATTCAGATGGCAGAAAAACTTAGGAAACCGACCGGTGTAAACGTAATAAGTTACTCTTGCCTTCTCGGGTCTTTAAGTTGTTGTATCTAAGCCGTGCTAAAGAACAAAAGCTTTGAGGTCTTCCCCCTCACCACCAATTCACAAAAGTTTGATACTTAACAGTGACAACGAAGACTTTTGTGTAACGGTCTGGTGGGGGTAGGTTTTGGGGGTAGGAGGTAAAAGGTAAATTACCTTGAACTTTCTACTTGATTCAGATGGCAGAAAAACTTAGGAAACCGACCGGTGTAAACGTAATAAGTTACTCTTGCCTTCTCGGGTCTTTAAGTTGTTGTATCTAAGCCGTGCTAAAGAACAAAAGCTTTGAGGTCTTCCCCCTCACCACCAATTCACAAAAGTTTGATACTTAACAGTGACAACGAAGACTTTTGTGTAACGGTCTGGTGGGGGTAGGTTTTGGGGGTAGGAGGTAAAAGGTAAATTACCTTGAACTTTCTACTTGATTCAGATGGCAGAAAAACTTAGGAAACCGACCGGTGTAAACGTAATAAGTTACTCTTGCCTTCTCGGGTCTTTAAGTTGTTGTATCTAAGCCGTGCTAAAGAACAAAAGCTTTGAGGTCTTCCCCCTCACCACCAATTCACAAAAGTTTGATACTTAACAGTGACAACGAAGACTTTTGTGTAACGGTGTGGTGGGGGTAGGTTTTGGTGGTAGGAAGGGAAGGGTAAAGACCTTGAACTTTTTGTTTAATGTATGTGTTGAAAATTTTAAAAAAACCAACGTGTATAGCGTCTTATCACTTACAGTGTGGGTATGTAACGTAATTTAGGTGTGATGAGAAATAATTAAAAAAAAATTGGACAAGATTTAATTTTTTGGCTTGTAGGGTAGACTAATATCATTTCTGACCGTAAATTTTATTTCTAGGTCTAATTGCGAGTATTTTGAATAGTCACACGTTTAGGTTTATTTTATGGTGTATGTTAGGTCTGTTGGAGTTACCGGAGGGAGAACTGGGCGAGTGAGGTCCGGACAAGTAAATAATTGTTTTTGTCACAGGAAGAATAGTTACCTACTACTTAATCTAAAATTTTGTCATGATGCAGGAAGTACCTCATCTAACTACTTTTATAATTTTAGTATTCTCAGGTCAGCTGGAGTGTAGGGAGGGGGAACTGGGTGAGAAAAATGACTTACACGGTAGTAACAGAGGTTACGGACAGGTAAAAAAATGTTTGTTAGGTTAGGCCCTCCGCACGCTAAAGCATCCAGTGGGTGACGGACGCGACACCCTTAACACCTTTATAACGCTAGAATCCGCAGTCGAGCCGTGTGTTAACCTCATTAAAACCACATCATACGTATATTTGTCGAACATAGTCCCAGACAATCAACTGTGTTAGATATAGGAAACTCAGGCACCCGACTAATTCTCTCGCATTGTACCAGGATAATTAACACCCTCATTATGTAACCAATGAAACGCTACACTCAGACTTGAACGTACTCTACCTAAATGACGTTTCTTTTTATAAACAAACGTAGGTTTGTTAGTAGGTTAAACAAACGCAGTAGCTATAGGTCGATAGTCTAGCAGATAAGCAGTCAGACAGTCATAACCAGTCAAGCAGTCAGGGCATGTAATTATTAAACCCGGTTTTATAGTATTTTTAACTAATTTCTTTATATTTTATCTGCTTAGGCTAAAAGACATAAGACATATACCCATAACAGACAGGTGGAGTGACAAATTATATTTACACTTAATCTGTTTGTTGCATGGCTAAAATAAATAGTTCTCTTTCTTATCACATGGTTAGAAAATTAAACGACTGAATCATTTAAAAACAGAAAAGGTATAGGTTTAAAAGACACTATTCAGAGTTATCTCCTCTGAAAGTAATGAATTTCACTATACAGCCAGACCCTGTGGTAAATGATCTGAAGGTGTTATTTGCAGAGTAGAAATATGTGCTTTTCAGAGGGCCCGGCATGCTGATAAGCGTACTTTTCCACTCAGTGAGGAAGGCAACCGTAAACACCTCACTCCACGTTTTACTTAGTAAAATTTTACAGGTTCAAACCAGCCTTTTGGCTGACGACCTAATCATCATCAAAGTTAAAAGAATAAAAATAGTTTCAGTTGTTTCCATAATTTTCTTTTAATTCTTTTGTATTGTCCAAAATATGTTTTGAAAATTATACTAAGCAGACCGTTATCCAGAGAAGTAGTCAGATAAACAGTCGATTGTATAGCAGATCACCAGTCAAGCAGTCAGGTCATCGATGTATTGTTGTATTCGGTTTTATATAGTATTTTTAAATAATTTCTTTAAATTTTATATGTTTACTATAAAATAAATCTTAATGTTCTAGGCAGTCAAATAACTAGTCGATATTCGACAAAAAGACAGTCAGATTATCAGGTAACTGGTCAGGCAGTCAGGTAAGGTCCTTAGTAATTCCAGATACATGAAGCTCAGCAATCAGTGTTGGACAAGAAAACATATTTATGTTAATATTGGTTGATATATTTCTGTTAATATTATTTTTTTAGTATTCTTTGACACGTCTCGTTAGTGAATAATAATATATAGATAAAAAAAATATTTATTAAAATTGTTTCTACTGCCAGAGACAAAAAAGTATATATTATGATTCTCCACCATGTATGTGCGATCTTTCCCATTTTATGTTTTTCGAATAATGCAATTTATTTCGGTCATTCTCGGGCGGCAAATTCAGGTTTTTTTATTTTATATTGTATTATTTATACATATTTGTTTTTTTATTTCGATTTCCACCAATTAAGACCAACCAAACAAAACTATAGTAAACTGCACTATAGCTGCATAGCCAATCTCGGAAGAAAATTGTTAATGTGGTTACGTTTATGACCGAGGAAGCAAAGCACGGTATTTTTACTATAGATGTTAAGAAAATTATCGAACTCGTTTGTGGAGCAACTGGTGTGTCAAAACGTTCAATTATGCTAATAAAACAAGAATCAAAAGTAATATTAGAAGGATCGTCATTGTCTTTTACGACACCCAAAGAACATTCGGTACGGGCCAAACCTGTTTCACGTTTGGATGATTTTGACAGGAGTGTTATCTGTCAAAAAATAAATAATTTTTACACAGACGAAGGTGGAAAATGCTTACTAACAATAAATAAATTATTAATAATCAATTAATAATTAAAAATAATATTAAAGACTATTATTAATCAATTAAAAAATTAAGTAGCGCTGTTTCAAAATTGTTACCTAAAATTTTGTTAAAGTATAAATATTCTTAGAAATAGCTTTATAAATTATAATTGGGTCTATATGAATATTATTGTATAAATGTAGCTTTATAGAAAACTGTGTCTGAAGTGGGTATTTTTGATACACCTTATAGTATTATTGGCTGAACTCTGTGCAAGCCAGATGAGACCCTTAAGGATCCCACACACCGGGGCGAATTATTCGCAGCTGTAGCGGCATCGAGAATTCCGCGTTGGCTGCGGTAGCAATTTTCGCGTCACCGCTCAGACCGGCGCGTAAATCGCAACAATAGCGGTTGTTTATTTATCAAAATTCATAGTTTTTGGCCTCCGGGCCAGCCGAGTCAGTCAGCTGGTAGAGTGTCGCTATTATTTGTTAAGTAACACCGGTTGGGCAAGCGACTTTGTATAGTGACCAGCTGACAGCCATCCATGAACAAACTCTACAGGAATCCCTGTTTAAACTCATGCCTAATGCACTTCAAAAATACAGCGATCAAATTGGGCAGTTGTTAATAATGTATAAAGTTCCCGATAACAAATAAAAGCTACAAAAAAATTCATAGTTTTTTTGCTATATGTTGTCTGAAAAAGAAAAGGTACTTGTGTTGGGTGCATTAGTAGCAGAAGAAGAAAATAACTGGTTACTAATAAAGTTTAATTTATCTAGTTAAGTAATACAATTTTGGAAAGTGTGTAACCTTTATACAAGGTACACTGTGTTGTTAAAAATTTAAAATACACAATGAAATGTATTGCAGCAGTATTGTATGGTATTAACAAAACAGCACAAAAAATCTGGTGTGAAACACTCACACAACTTTATCGCGCCAATGCAAATAATGACTAATATAACCTAAAATTAGTAATAAAACATTAGAAATTAACAAAAAACTAACCTCCATAAACATAATTTAATTTTAATCATAAGTGAAAGACGCAAAATGAAAATCAACCTCAGTTTGGCTTAAAAATACGGAAAAAAATCACTCTTTCACGCAGGCTCTGTAGAGAAAAATGCTTTGAATAAAAGTTGTAGATCTTTTAATTTTCTATAAATTTTTATTAGACACTTTTGTCATAAAATGCGTACTAAGGCTGAAATATTAAAAAGTCAATTTATTTTACTCATTTTCATGGAACAGAAAATCACTAATTAGGCCTACCGTTAAACTAAGCGTTTTACATAGAAATGTTTGAAAAAAAATTATAGATTTTTTAATCATCTACAACTTTTATGATATACATTTTTGCGCTAAAATGCATATTAAAGCCGCAATCTTGAAAATACAATTTTTTAAGAGAAAGAGCCTTTCGAAAAATTTCATCAAACATGGCGCCTACCCTATCTTGTAGAGCATAAACAAAGTAAACCAGGCGATTTTAAAAAAAATTTTAGGAGCCGTTTTTGAGATAATCGCAAAAACGTGAAAAGTTACACGAATAAACTACTACTTCAGGTTGACCGATTTTGATGAAAATCTTCGTGTCGGGTCCGGTAGTGGTGTCTAACTTAAGTTTCAAGTTTCAAGTTCGTACGATGTTCCGTTTTTGAGATATTCTATTCACACACACACACACACACACACACACACAAACAAACCGCTAAAACAAAAAACATGTTTTTTGGGTTCAGGGGGTCTGAAAACGTGTAGATTCGGTGAAAACTCGACATGAAAACAATAGGCCTACTTTCCTTCCTATAATATTCATATAGGCAAGGGGAAGTAAAAACCATCAAATTAGACTTAAGACTGTAGAACACTTAGTAATTTATTTTATTTAAGTAAATAATTTTTTACTTTCTCTTGGTCTGTATGAATATATCGGGAAGAACGTATTAGTTTTGTTGATTTTTCGAAATCGAATTTTCACCGGATGTACACTTTTTCAGACCCTCTGAACCCAAAAAACACATGTTTTTAGTGCTGGTCTGCGCGCGCGTGTGTGTGTGAACAAAATATCTCAAGAACGAAGTATCGTACAAAGTTGGAACTTAAAACTGAAGTTAGGTACGACTGCGGGACCCGACACGAACATTTTCATCAAAATCAGTCAACCGGAATTAGTAGTTTATTCGTGAAATTTTTCATTATTTCGCGATTTTCTCAAAAACAGCTTCTGAATTTATTTTTTCAATTCGCCTCATTTACGGCTTACTACATTTTTTATGCTCTACAAGATAGGGTAAGTACCACGTCTGTTGAAATTTTTGGGAAGGCTTGGCTCTCATAGAAAAAATGTTTTTTCTAAGATTGCGGCTTTATTTGCATTTTAGAGCAAAAATGTATATAATCAAAGTTGTAGGACATTCAAAACACCACAACTTTTATTTCAAACATTTGTTTTGTACATTGCTTACTTAAGCGGCAAATTAGTGATTTTATGTTTTTTTCCATGAATATCTGTAAAAAATGTATTTTTTAAAGATTGCATCCTTAGTATGCATTTTATGAGACATGTATATTATTATTATTATTAATACAATGCCTTTATTTAAAACATATTAACAGCATATCACAAAAATAACAATACAAAAGAAAATAATACAAAAGAAAATAATACAAATGATACAAATGAAAATGAATACAAATGAAAATGAAACAAAATGAAATAAAATGAAATAACCAACAAACTCAGCCTAAATCTTGACATGACCTATAGATGGTCGTCTAGTTATATATGTTTATGTTTTAGTCTAGAAGTAATAAAGTAGATATAGTTAGGGTGTTTTGACATATTATAGACTATAAATTATAATAAGCTAGCATGTTAGAAATTAATATAGTTTTAAGATAAGAGATTTCTTGTAAACGAATGACACCCTTTTTCAACAGTTCTTACTCAAAACTCAACCAGTACGGTTCACCTTTTTTCTTAGCTTCATAACTTGTACGGTGTCATTCGTCCACTTGACTATGTACTGCACAGGCGAAGCCTGAATAAATCTTTTTAAAAAAGACTTTCAAAGTTCACTTCATTTAACTGGCGCCCGAACAGGGACCAGCGAGTTCAACGTTGACTACAGAGTTTAATTTTGACAACAAGTTCGACTTTAAATTCATCAGAATATTTTCCGACTGATCGTTCAAATAACCATCGATCGTGAGAATTTCATATGCTGTCAAGAAGAACTTAGACCACAGTCTTTTGCGCTGGTGCCGACCTTCCTTCAAAGAACTTCGAAACGTCTTCCCATCTTCTTATCATCTCAACTCCTCGACTTCTTCTTCTTCTCGTCTCGACAATCTGGAAAAACCGAGATTCACCTCACTTCCACTAGGAATTGGACAACAAGCAAGAAGATTCTTAGCAAAATCTCCGCAGCAAACTTCAAGCCTTCCATCAAGTCACCAAATAAACGACGGTAAATATTTAAAAATGAATGAAAATACTATAAATAAACCATTGCCTAGCGAGTACTTAAGATTAATTCCCCAATATGACGGTTCACCTGTCGAATTAATTCACTTTATCGAAATTTGCGAGAAATTATGTAAAGAATATTGTACTAATACAATCGTAGAAAGTGCACCCAATCATTGGATACTTTTTAATTCTGCTAGAAATAAACTAGGAGGTGTAGCTAAATTGGTAGCTTATAATAATAATTGCGATAGTATCCCCTCATTAATAAAATCTCTAAGAGAAAATTTTGCAGATAACAGAACTGTTCCTCAATTAATTGCGGAACTAACTAAATTAAAATCATTCCATAAGGAACATCCCATTAGTTTTATTAATAGATTAGAAGAAAAAAGAACTAACATAATAACAAAATACAAACTTGACGGTATAGAAGGACATGTACTGACAATTCTTATCTCACAATTAGATAATCAGATTATTAACACGTTAATTCATGGCATACCATTACAGTTAGGTACACATTTACAAACTCTCCAAGTAACCACGCTGGATGAAGCCAGAAACAAAATTATTAACCACAGTAACTTACTATTACAACACTTAGGTTTTTCGACTGACATAACAAATCTAAATGCCAGCAATTTTAATCACAAACCTCCACAAAAACCTTCACATACTTCTTATAATACTAATAATAATAATAGGAATAATAACCCTAACAATAATTACCAAAACAAAAATTATCACAGTAGATATAATAATAATAATAATAATAATAATAATAATAATAATAATAATAATAATAATAATCAAAATTATAATAATAATCAAAATCATGGTAGAAATCATAACCAACCTTTTAATAAGGAACGATATGAAAACCAAAACAGATCAAATAACACTGTTTCTATGCGAACTGTATCTAATCAACGCAGACAACAAGAGACGCATTTAACAGAAGCAGAGACCGAAAACGAACAATTAAAATTAGAAATTAAAAACTTAAACGAAAAATTAGATGCGTTAACTAATCATTTTTTAATGCCAGGCCCTTCGAGAATCGAAACCACGTAGAAATTGAATTAAATGTTACACAAAAGAAAAATCTCCCATACTTTACTTACGCAAACAATGTATTTTTAGTAGACACCGGATCTAAAATGAATTTTATTTGTAAAAAAGCGTTAACCCCCGATTTAAAAATATATAAAGAACACTTTAGTATTAAAACCCCCACTGGTACAGAAACAGGTAACGAGTACACGATATGTAATTTAAGAGATGTATTTAATGTAAATATTAATGCTAAATTTTATATTTTTGAATTTTCTGAGAATTATGATATTTTAATAGGATACCAAACGTTACAAGATTTAAATGCTAGTGTTAATTTTGCGACCAACTGTCTCGAATATCCCACTGGTATGAAAAGATTGAACGGGTGTAATGAAGAAATTAATTTAAAAAAAGGATGGAATAGAGTTACATTTTTAACAAAAAACCAACCATCCAATGGAATAGGTATTATTAAAAATGAAACATTTAATATACCAGAAAGCTTAGTTAATATAAGTAATCGTAAATGTACGATAGATGTGTATTCAGAGGAAAACAAGACCGTTAGTCCTGAACCTCTTGAAATATACGAATGCGAATTAATTGATAATATTAAGGAAACCTACGAATTAAATAAAAATAATATTAGTAAATTAGTTAGGTTAGAACATATGAATGAGGAAGAAAAAATTAAAATAATTGATCTAATATCACAATACCCTAATGTAATAAAGAAAGAAAATGAACCTCTTACGGCAACTAATTTATTAAAACATAAAATAAGAACAACTGATGAAAATCCCGTATATAGTAAAAACTATCGTTATCCTGCAGTTTTTAAGGAGGATATTAAAATAGAGATAGATAATTTGTTAAAATCTAAAATAATTAGACCTTCTAATTCACCATATAATGCACCGATATGGGTAGTCCCAAAAAAATTAGACGCCTCAGGTAAGCGTAAAATTAGAATGGTAATAGATTATAGAAAATTAAATGACAAAACATTAGATGATCGATTTCCCCTTCCTAATATAGAGGATCTTTTTGGAAAAATTGGCAGAGCAACGTACTTTTCTTCACTTGACCTTGCCTCTGGATTTCACCAGATAGAAGTCGATGAAGAATCGATACCTAAAACTGCATTCTCTACTGAAGCAGGCCATTTTGAATTTTTAAGAATGCCCTTTGGATTAAAGAATGGACCACCAACCTTCCAACGCGCTATGAACATAATTTTTGCTGATATCCCGAATACTTTAATTTACCTTGACGATATTATTGTATTTTCTGATAGTCTTACGGAACATTTAAAACACCTTAAACGAGTATTTGATAAATTAAAAACTTTTAGATTAAAAATACAATTGGATAAAACGGAATTTTGTAAGAAAGAACTATTATTTCTCGGTCATATAATATCTAAAGAAGGAATATCTCCTAATCCAGAAAAAATTAAAGTAGTTAAAGAATTCCCTATGCCTAAAAATCAAAAACAAATTAAACAATTTCTCGGCCTAACAGGTTATTACAGAAAAATGATAAAAGATTATGCTAAAATAGCTCAACCAATGACAAGATTTCTTAGAAAAAACGAAACTGTAAACTTTAATAATAAAGAATTTCAAGAAAGTTTTAATAAATTAAAAGAATTAATAATAAACGCTCCAATTTTAACATTACCAGATTTTAATAAACCATTTATTTTAACAACTGATGCATCTGACGTAGCTATAGGATCAGTCCTATCACAATCTGTAGATGGAAAAGACCTTCCAATCTGTTATGCATCTAGAACTCTTAATAGACCAGAAAATAATTTATCTACCATAGAAAAAGAATTACTTTCAATCGTATGGTCATGTAAACATTTTAGACCCTATCTTTACGGACAAAAATTTATTATTCAAACGGATCATAAACCCCTTCAATGGCTCCATAATTTAAAAGAACCAAACGCTAAACTTATGCGATGGAAACTTCTTTTAGAAGAGTTTAATTTCACAATAAAATATATTAAAGGTAAAACAAACGTTGTAGCTGACGCTCTCTCCCGTATAACATTAGACAATGAAATACATGTTACGGAAAATAACGAAGTAAACTCGGAAGAAATTATTAATGATTTTATAGAACAATATTGTAATAGAGACAATCCCATAGACGATGACAACTCGAGTATGATCACTATTCATTCCCAAGAAAGTTCGAATGAAAATATTCATATTATGGATAAAGATGCAATTATGAATGTAGAACAAAATCAAATCATAATCGAACGTGGCAATAAAAAACCATTTTTAAAAAAGTATTTAATAAAAACCGAATTACGTTTTTCTTTAAAGACCCAACAGAAATAACTGAATCGTTAAATTTATTCTCTGAATACGTTACTACTAATACAACCTACGGAGTCCTATGTCATAAAACCGGTATAAATAATAAAATATATGAAGACATGTTAAATAAATTCCAAGAAATGACAAATTCGTTCCCCAATATAAAATTAAAAATTTATGAAAAACTAAACTTAGATATAGAAGATAAAGATGAACAACTGGAAATAATAAGTAATTACCACACAACTAAAACCTATCACAGAGGTATAAATGAAAATTATCAACATATACGTAGAAAATATTACTGGCCATCTATGCATAAAGATGTAACAAATTTTATAAACCAATGTCATTCGTGCCTACAGACTAAATATGATAGGAAACCAATTAAAACAAAATTCGAAATCACCCCTACTCCAACTAAACCATTTGAAAGATTACAAATCGATATATTTACTTATGATAAATCAAAAATCTTAACTATCATTGATTGTTTTTCTAGAAAATTAAATGCTTATGTTTTAAAAAGCCTTAACAGTACAGAAGTATTCAAAGCTTTAAAACATTACCTAGCTATTTTTCCCATACCTGACATAATACAAAGCGATAACGGCAAAGAATTCGACAATAATCTATATAAGCAATTTCTTAATATACATAATATTAAACCACACTTTACTACTCCTTGTCACCCTAATTCGAAAGGATTAATAGAAAGAGCACATTCAACTTTATTAGAAACTTTACAAGCTATAGACACGCAACAAAAAGGAATAACGATTCGAGATAAACTAGATCTTGCGCTAATTTCATATAATAACTCGATTAAATCTAAATTTAACCTTACCCCTAACGAACTAACGTTTGGAGAACAAACAACTATAAACGATAATATTTCAAATTGTCTTATAACAGAAGAATTAGCCAACCAATATTTTGATAGACTCAAAATTTTACATAAATTAACAAAAAACAACATACAAAAAGAAAAAGAAGAGCGAACACAAAAATTAAATAAAACTAGAGAAAATAAAACGCAAATCCCAAATAAAATGTATATACAGACAAAAGGACGATACAAAACAACACCTAGATATACTCTTGTAAAAAAATTAGATTCAAAAAATGTATTATTAAAAGGAAAATATAAAGTAAAAATACACCCAGACAGAATAAAACGTCCCAGAAAAATTGTAAAAACTTTATCTGTTCCAGATGATCCTTGTACTAGCAATACAATGGCTCATGATAGCGGAAGCCTATAGAATAGTAGACTTGACTAACTCAGCAGGAATCATACCTATCAGGATAAGTGATACTATAATGATAAAAGACTATTACACTTACATACATTACGTAAATTTAACTAGTTTTAAGATAGAAATTAACATTCTAGATTATAATATTGACTCCTTATACAATGCTGGTATTGACCATAATATAATTAAATCCATGAAAGCTAATATAAACTATTTAAAGGACAAATTCTCTCATTTTAAAAGTTTAAAAGAAACAAGAAAGAAAAGAGGACTTATTAACGGTTTAGGTACAGCTTTGTCTTGGCTAACAGGTACACTTGATGCCAATGATAAAGAAAAATACGATAAAAGTATTAATTTGATCGAAAACAACGAACAACATTTACTACACGATCTAAAAAACCAATTTATAATTAATCAAGATTTAATAGACCAATTTAATGATAACGTTAAAATAATACAAAGAAACAATTTAAAATTACTCAATACAACACAAGACCAAAATAGTATACTAACTAGACTTCAGCAAACAACCCTAATAACTTCAACATTAACTTTGATCGAATTTAAATTAAATGACATACTTGATAGTCTAGAAAGTTGTGAAAAGAATGTTTTACACCACGGCATAATTACTAAAAATGAACTACATAAATTAACTTCAAGTAAACAAGTAAAATTAATCTCTGACGACATAACTATACTTTGGGAATTAGGCTCAGTAAATTGCGTACTTTCAGACTCAACTATTACATACTTTGTTAAATTACCAAAAGCTCATGATACTTGGAAAACGTATTTACTATTGCCCTATCCAGTACTAGATAAAAACCAAGAAACGTACACAACACGTACTAATAATTCAATTGTTGCTGTTGCAGATAAACAACTGCATGTTGTTTCATCTTGTATTACTATGTATAACAAACAATATTGTAGGCATAATAAAACTTTGTTTAATAATTGTATTTTAGAAATAATTAATAATGATAAGTTAAATAATTGTAGTAAAATACGTGTGAATGAAGATAAAGAAATTTTTAAATTTATAGAACATTGTAACTGTGTATTAACTTATAAAATTAGAAAAGTAAGAATAGGTATTAATGATAAGGAACTAGATATAAATCTACCCCAAACATCTCTCATTTATATTAATTCCAATGAATTGATAAAAGATGTAAAAATGCCATTTTCTTATATGGAATCGTTTCCACAAAAATTAACAAATATTCCAACGAATAGTGTTAATAATAATATGGAACTTGAAAATTTACATTTGGCAAATTTAAAAAATGAACATATGGAATCTTTGGATTATTTAAATTTAGAAAGTAATAATTATTCTGTAATCATTATGTTATGTATTTTTATTATTATTGTTAGCTTAGCTTGTATCTATTATAAGAAAAAACAGAACACCCCACAAATAACTCAGGCGATACCACTACAAATCCTGAAGCAACAATTCGTGAAATGTTTTCATCAACACTGCTCATGCAGTCACAGCACTTTATATAATACAATACATTTTTTAAATTTAGATCAATAAAATTAATCCAAATTAAAACGTAGTTAACTTAATAATAATACGATATCCATAAAGCCACTGGCTCTAGCGTGCACCCTGTAGTTAAGAGTGGCTGAACTATACTGCGCTCTGCAGGGAGAAAATGAAACTAAGACTCGATTCACTTTTGCAATGAAAAATATACTAAAAACAGTACACAGTGTATTATCTAATTTTTCAACAGTTAATAAGAGAATTTAGATAACATATATAATAAAATATTTAAATATCAGTGGCTGGTCTTTCTAATTAACTAAACTAATTTTTACTTACACAGATAAAATTATTATTAAAGACAATTTTTTCTTTTCCTTTCCTTTCTTTTCTTTTTTTAATTATGTAATACAAAATTAAAAAAAAAGAATTAATTTATTTTTTTACATAAGCCTTCTTAATATAATAACTGCACTCATAAACAGCCAAATAGCGTATCGTTCATTTACATACACCAATCTCAAAGTAAAGTGTAAATCTGAGATCTTTTGTTGTTTAGGTCATCAGCCGAAAGGCTGGTTTGAACCTGTAGAGGTTTTACTAAGTAAAACGAGGAGTGAGATGGTTTACCATGCCTTCCTCACCGAGTGGAAAAGTACGCTTATCAGCATGCCGGGCCCTCTGAAAAGCACATATTTTCCACTCTGCAAATGACACCTTCACTTCATTCACCACAGGGTCTGGCTGTATAATGAAATTCATTACTTTCAGAGGAGATAACTCTGATTAGTGTCTTTTACACCTCTACCTCTTCTGTTCTTAAATGATTCAGCCATTTAATTGGCTGACCATGTGTTAAGAAACAGAACTATTTATTTTAGCCCTGCAACGAACAGATTTAGTGTAAACAATTTGACACTCCACCTGTCTGTTATGGGCAGATAGTTTATGTATAATTATAAAAATAATTGTAATATTCAAAGTTATCACTTTATAATATGTTGTTTTATTCTTATATAGTTGGTTTATTTTCGTTAATTTTTCACAATTTTCAAAATTCTTACCAGAATAAAATGCTACACATTCTAATTATGTACCAAAGAGTGGTCTTACCAACAAAAAAAAATTTGTAGCTCAACCTGTAACCTAGTGGTTGCTGAAAAAAGTACAAACATTAACTCTAATTAGAATAGGGATCCACACTCCCCTTAAAAAACTCCTTTGTAAGTACAAAAAAGAAGAAATTATTACAAACGCAAAGGTAAAAAATTATAGTCTGGTTTGACATCATGGCATCAAGATGTTTTCACTTGTAAGACTAGAGTTTAGTCATTTAGGTCCAAAGAAACATATTAACCGTTATATATTAAATGTTAATACATCAGAATATAATCTTAAGGTATAATTACCGTTCGTATTAGAACAGATGTGAAAAGAGACGTAAAGTAGTGATACGATCAGAAATAGCCAGGAGGTTCTTACTACCCACATACCTTTGGATGTAGGAGAAAATATAAACGTTATTCAAATTATGTCATATCCGTAACGATAAACACTGTTTATGGACGTTAAAACAGTACAACAAACAAGCACGCGTGTACATACAATCGGTATATCTTCGGGGTTTAAATAGCTAAACAAAATTCGCGCTTGAAGTTTATTTGTATTGGAGAAAACAACACTGAATGAACAACTTATTACTGAATTAATCGAATATTTAAAACTTATCTGCTAACGATTGGTATGCAATATTAATAGGGACATAAACACATCATAATACTCGATAAATTCATTCTTTTAATAATGCGTTCAAGTAATTTTCAGTCATTATAAGAACAAAAAATATTCACCAACTATAATTACAATCTATTTAAAATAATTAAATGCCCTGCACGTTTTATCGTACAGTACGTTGCAATTATTATCCAACTAAACAAAATTCACTGCAATGTAACTACATATACACTAATAATACTACAGGCAATTTGCCTGACATTACAGAATGTGAAGCTAAAAACTTATCGGTAGCTAATTTTCATTTTTCGTTCTTTTATTTAACACAAAATAAAATTCATAAAATTCTTTCACGTCTTTTAATCGTTTAATAAAATTTCTGTCCGTTTATCTTCATTATATTAGCATCCCGTTTGGTTTTTTGGTATTCCTTAACATTTCTTTTTCCGGTTCCCACAAATCATTTCCTCAGTCCATATATGCAACCTTCCTGTTTAATATATACATCCTTCCAAATGATTTTTGTTGGTTAAGTAAATTTCATTAGTTAATTTATACTTTATTTTTCGTCCATATGTTTAAATGATTTTTTAAACGAGTTAGATAATCGGTTACAACAGAAACCAACTTTTAGACTACCTAATCATATGTTATGAAAACCCTTCTATAAAATACTTATTTCAGATTTATTAATAACACCTTAAATGGATGCATTAAAGAAACTTTCTTTATTAACTGCATCTAGGAGATTTCAAAATGACAGTAAGGACAAAACGAGATAAAAATTTACGTGTAAATATTAATTCTATATTAAATTATTTACCAATTCGTTCCTCACCTTTTTAATATACTATTTACTTATTTGCTTCAATAAGAGTTTCATCTAACAATTGAAGAACTGAGTGGTTAAAGGCGCTATGTGACATTTTTTAAACGTAGTTTTCATGATTGTTAAATATTACATGCACACTTAGTTACAAAGGTGGCATAAAATGCTCTATTTCAACAGTTTAAGGAAATACTAGAGAATCAAGAGGCCATGTACCGTATAAATTTGTGTTTTGTACTGAATGAAGGGATGCAGATCACTTTCTTCCTCTAAAATAGACGATATTATCATTTTAGAGTGACAGTTAACTCTAGTTATAAACATTAAACGTCATCACTAAAAGCTGTTAAGAATTTCTTTCAAAAATTTTCTAATGAAAAATTTCGTCTTATATTAATGAAATAGCCTACTGTTCATCCAATCTCAAAGGAAACCGAATTTTTGTGGATGAAGGAGTTTATACGCAGAGAAAAGAAAACTGATGTAGAAGAAAAATGATGAAAAAATACAATTTGAAGAGTTTTTAAATTCATATACAATTTTTCGTGAAGGGACAATAAGCAGATACAAATACAAAATTATTCAACAAACTCACAAAAAGTTGGGAGCCTTCGATTTTTGATCGCATTTTCCCCAAAACTATAATTTTGTAACATAACACCTTCATCCGCTGTCTTCAACTTTTACCAAATACTACACAATTTACATCAATGGTTTAAAGATTTATTTATTTTTAAAACAACAAACATTATAGAAAAGAAAGACCTATACTAAAAATTGTTGTTTGGATCATCAGTCGAAAGGCTAGCTTGAAACTTCAGAGGTTTTACTAAGTATAACGAGGATAGAAGTGGTTTACCATAGCCTTCCTCATTGAATGGTAAAGAATGCTTATCACCATGTCCGGCTCTCGGAAAAGTATCTACTTTCCATCCTGCAAATGACACCTTCATTTAACACAGCTGTATAGTGAAATTCATTACTTTCAGAGGAGACAACTCTGATTAGTGTCTTTTACACCTCTACCTCTTCTGTTCTTAAATAAATCAGTCATTAATTGACTAACCATGTGATAAGAAACAGAACTATTTATTTTAGCCCTGCAACGAACAGAGTGAGTGTAAATAATTTGAGACTCCACGAGCTAGTTTACTAGAGCCAATCTATGACGTAACTGTTTCTCCCCTATAAGGGCTAGTAAAATTACCATGTTCAAGTTACTAGCGTTATCATTAATGGTAGGCCTATATGCAATGATAATAATTTAGAAAAATACATTACATAAATTAAATACAGATTACTGTATTGTAGAATAAATGTCAGTAGAAGTATGAATCATTAAAATTAAGATATTATTTATTATTGTCAGTAATTTTACAAAAATATAATTAAAGTAAATCTATTAATAAATATTCATATTTTTACATGCATCCACGTTACATAACCATCAGTAAATTCAAGTTTAGACATATACATACTTAATTAAGTATACGGATACATTGTAATAAAAACAGATCGAAATGGCAAACTGCTTGTTTGATGACGTAATTTCACCAGTTACCGTGACCTTAATAAAGTCGTGAAACCAATATATGTAATTCTGTAACTGGATGTTCCAAAATAAAGAATTAGAATAATGAATTAAATTAAAAAATTGTATCGTTACTAACTTTCAGCAAATATTTATTAATATAAAGCTGAGTGTAGCGGTGTTTGTCCGGAAATTCTAACCTATAAGGAGGCCTCCTAGCGAAAAAATGATGAGAATCTTTTTTGTTTCTCGCCTCTTGAAACCCACAGGAAAAATCAAAAATCCGGGGTACGACCACCCTGGGGCTAAAAAAACTTAAAAAACTGTATAACTCCTTAACGGCTAGAGATATCGAGCTCGGACTTTTTTTAATCGATTTCTCGACCCAGAAAACAGAAAGTCCTTAAGACTTTAAATAGACTTTAAATAGGCTTGAGTACTATAGAACAAGAGTATTACTTAAAGACATTTTACAATATTTTTCAATTTTTATGTCACGACGTAAAGGGTAATAACACATGTGAAAGTACCGTTATGCCTATTATTGTATGTATGACAACCCCCTATTGTTACCGGGAACAGGCCTACACAATCGCATTGTTCCAGTTCTCGGACAACAGTCTTACTGTTCAGTTGCATTTTCGTTGTTTGCTACCTTAGCGTATCATTGAAATAAACAGTTCTTTTAAGAACTAAACCTTTTATATGAGTGGCAACCTGTTTTGCATTGCTATTTTTGTTACCATATCGTATTATTTAAAATATAAACAGTTCTTTTAAGAACTAAACTAATATTAATTTAAGTATAATATCAGAGTTTTTACTCTTAAACCCAAATAAAAATTTCAAAATAACTGACCAACAACTCAGTTTTCTTTTCGCTTTATTTCCCTACAAATCTTCCATTGTTTATGAAGATTGTCAACAGCAGCAAAATTAAACTGATTGTGGGGTTTTTTCTATTGCATTTGCAGTTTCTATCGCGTTGGGCATGAACCCATCTGATCAAATTTTCAAAATATCGTCAATGCGAACTCACCTAAGTTCATTTTCGGGATTGATTTACGTACTTCCTGCTTTTCGCACGGGCAGTTATATGTTTCATGTTCGAGGGTTAGCGATAAAAACAATTTATACATTTTAGCGCCAACAGGATAAACTAAAAGTATTGTTTATAGATAGCCCTTACATTAAATGCTTCCACTAACCCGTAAAAATTTAAGAACCAACAAATTTTTATATTTAATGTACATAATATAAATTAACATAATCTCATTATGTTTTTCTAACACGTGCAGCGAAGCGCATGGGTCCCGCTAGTATTTATTATAAATGAAGCGATTTAAAACAAAATATAGTAACCAGCTTGAGAAAATCACAAAAAAGTAAAAAATTACACGAATAAACTAGATATTATTTTTTTGTAATAAACTATTACCGATTTATACACACACACACACACACACACACACACACACACACACACACACACACACACACAGTCCAATCGCTGTAAAAAGGTTTTTTTGGATTCAGGGGGTCTGAAAACGTGTAGATTCGGTGAAAACTCTATTTTTTCATAAAATCGACATGAAAACAATAGGCTACTGTCTTTCTGTTTATTATCATTTAAATAATTGTCCTAACAGACTTAAAATTTACCATTACGTAATTATAAATTAAATTTAAACAGACCGCTTCCGTGGCGTAGTGACTACTGCACTAGCCTGGGAAGCGAAAAGTCCCGAGTTCGATTCCCGGCTAGGGTTAGAAATTTTAACATAAAAACGTACTAAAAAACGATTTAAAAATACCATTAAATATACACAAAAATATTAATAATACACCCTAAAAAAAATACTGAAACGGCGCCTCCAAGAATTTCTTACCTAATTACCTATCTAGATGTGTTCTGTTTAAGTTACAGAACATACTATACAAATAATGCAATTCTATCCCTGCTTTTATACACAATTTTTTAGAATGTTGTTTTATGGTGGAAAGGGAAGGCAACGCCCAATCGTTGGAAGCGTTAGTATAAATAGACTTTCGTTTTATCCTGAATTTCAGTCACTTATAAAGACTCAATTGGGTATCATAATATGCTTATAAGACTAAATAATTTTAAGAATTATATTTACACTATATGCTAACATTTCTGCTAAAAAATAATATTTAAGATGACTATAAGATTAATTTAAGATTAAAACATCAACCAAAATTCAATGTAAATGGACAAAATATAAAACTAATAAAACATAAAATTATGCAAATAAGCTACGCGGTTTGAACGGCTTTTCGTTTTTTTAATCTAGTTTGCAGGTGTGTGTGTGTGTGTGTGTGTGATTTAATGTCAATAGGTTACCCGTATATGGTTTTAGCATTTATTTAAAGAACGCTCATATAGCATTTAATTTAAGAATATTGTTTATTTTAAAATGTTTATTATTACGGTAAAAATAAGTAACAATATTTATGAAATTAAAAATAATTAGGTTTAATTGGAGAGAAATTACAGAAGGGAACATTTTTATTTATTTATTTTATTTAGTAAAATATAGCTATATTAAAATTACAATTCATGTCTATACTAAACTATGTACAATATTTTAAACTAAATATACTTATACGCAAAAACTTTTCTTCACAAAGAGATAATAAGAATAAGTCCGCGCATAGGAGTATACAGAACATACATTAATTCACTTAAATACTTATAATTATTATAAAAATACTAAGTTAAGTTACTACTGGTAGCTATATTATAATTTTTATTTTATAACTATAACTACTTTACAATAATATATTTTAACTAACACAATGTAAATATTTTAACTTAATGCGAAATTAATTCAATAAATGAGCATAAAGAGACAGTTAAACTATCGCAAAGAGAAATTAAAAACTAATAAAATAGTTATTTTACGACCTGGAAAATTTTCTCAAGTTCTTGCTCGCAGATATATGATATTTTAGTGACTGAAACGTGACGTGACAGAGGTGTGTGAATCGACCCTTATGGTGAAAAAATGAAAAAGAGAAGAATTATAATAGCATACTGCCTGAATTTACATAGGCCTAAATAACTGCTGTTTTATTTTAATTTAAGTTAGATTTAAGAAAATAACTTTATCGTATGCATTTTACTGAATTAGATGAGACACATTTTTTAAATTAAATTTTAATTATTCGGTTGCAAAAATCATTTTTACAATGTCAGTCAAATACATTACCTATGTGGCCTAAGCAATGAGATTCGTATCTTCCATAATAAGTAATAATACTTTAAAGTATAAAAAACATATCACTTATTATGCTAATTACAACAATTCTGGTTAAAATATTAATCCATTTTAGGTCAAAAGATTAAATACTACTAATAAGAATACTAATATTCTTGGAGAGAAATTTACTCATAAACATTACTCATTATCAAATACTCATTATTAAATATTTTAATTTCTGCTAACTTTCTAGTTGTAATATTTAAATCAGATGAAAGAGGAAATTTACAGATATTAAGGGGTAATTAGCGATTTTCTGTTTTTTGTTCTGTTTTTGTTTCTGTTTTCTGTTTTTTTTTTGTGCGCTAGAATGGCTTTAATATTCTAGAATATTCTGGAATTCTAGAATGGAGTGAATGAATGTAGTTGTGAATGTAGTTGAGAATCTTATAAAATTAGGGCTTTAATATACATAAAAAAACATATCACTTATTATGCTAATTACAACAATTCTGGTTAAAATAGTAATCCATTTTAGGTCAAAAGATTAAATACTACGTACAAGTACAACATCCGGAGTGAAAAAAGTAAAACATAGATTAAAATCGTTACGTTCGATAATAATAAAATGTGAATTTAACATTCGGTATAGGCTGTTCCACTGAGTGGAAAAGTTTGACTGTCAGCTTTCCGGGCCCTCTGAAAAGAACATAAATTATACATTATGCAAATGACACCTTCATTTCTTTCACTATCTTCCGGGTCTAGATGTAAAATGAAATTTATTTCTCTCAGAGAGATAACTCTGAGTATTGTCTTTTACACCTCTACCACTTGTGTTGTTAAATACTTCAGTTGTATAACTGGTTCACCATGTGATAAGAGAGAGAATTTTTTGTAGCCCGGAAACTAATAAATTGAGTACAAATTATTAATTTTTCACCTCTGTTATGAGCAAGATATTCTGATAATTTTCTCTCCATAAAATAAAAATATTTAACTTAAACAATTTTTATCGATTTTTACTGCATTTTACAACAAAATTAAACGCCCATAACAGGCAGGTGGTATGTTAAATTATTTGCACTTGATCCGCTAGTTACAGGGCTACAAATAATAGTTCTGTTTCTTTTCACATAGTCACTTAATGACATGACTGAAGCATTTAAGAATAAAAGAGGTAGAGCTGTAAATACATTAGTCAACAGTTATCTCCTCTGAGAGTAATGAATTTCACTATACAGCTAGACCCTCTTGTGAATGTAGTTGGATGCATTCGGAGGGCTTGGCATGCAGATAATTATACTTATACAATTAGTGACGGAGGCATGGCAAACATTCAGAAGTAAAAATAGTTCTAATTAATAAAATAATAGCGATTTTGTACTGAAAATCTTGGCGAGGCTGTTTTTACGTAAAAAGTGTTTTTTTAAGATTGCGGCTTTAATATACATTTTAGCGCAAAAGTTTATATAATAAAATTTCTAGACAATTTAAAATTCTAGAACTTATATTTGAAACATTTTTGTGTATAACGCTTAGTTTAGCGGTAATTAGCGATTTTCTGTTTTTTCCTCACGAAAACGTGTGAAAAATCGATTTTTAAAGATTTTGACCTTAGTATGCATTTTACGACAAAAGTGTATGTAATCATATTTATAGGAAATTAAAATATCTACAACTTTTATTTAAAGCATTTTTCTCTACAGAGTCTAGTTTAGCATGAAAAAGTATTTTTCCGTATTTTTAAGCCAATCTGAGTACGATTTCCATTTGCGTCATTCACTCATTATTAAAATAAGGTTATGTTTTTGAGGTTAGTGTTTTGTTTATTTCTAATGTTTTATTACTAATGCTAGTTTTATTGTTAATTATTTGCACTGACAAGAGAAAGTTGTGTGAGTGTTTCACACCAGATTTTTTAAAAAATATTTGGCCTACTTATGAAATTAATATAGTCAAAAATTGTTCAGCTAAAGATGGATAGAGACCCTACATAGCATCTGAAATGACATCATTAAAAAATAAATAACTATGAAAAATACATTATTAATTATTTATTATTATTAATAATAATGAAGACATCCTATGGATATATTTTAAAATTACAATACAACACATGAAATAAATTTATTAAGTTTCTCAATTAAAAGGTTTTCTTCAATCATGTTATGTAAAAAGCAAACTCATCTGCTTATTATTGTGTATAAGAATAAATTGCTAATTTAATTTAAAAGGATCTTTTGATTTGAAATAAATATATTCACAAAACAAAGTTTTTACTGAACAGAAAAACTAACACATTGGAGCCTACAATTTGTCATTAAGCAATGGCACCAGATCCTGGACATTTTTAGCAAAAATTTCAAAAAGATCATAGAACGTAAATATCTACATAACTTATCTCTTTAACATTGACATCTATTAAAATCTGTAAATTTCCTCTTTCATCTGATTTAAATATTACAACTAGAAAGTTAGCAGAAATTAAAATATTTATTTGTAAATAGCACCACTTTTTAAGAAAAGTTCTTATAAAATAAATTACGGTAATCATAACCATAAGTAATTATTATAAATAATGTATACACTTTGAAACCGAAACAGAATAATAGATCTAAGTTTGTATAGAACATTAATAATAATTTATTCTTCTTTTTCTTCTTCTTCTTCTGCCTTTCAAGGATTAGGCATCTCTGCCTGTTCCGAACGTCTCAAATTTGCTCATCTCTTTCTCGGGCGTCCTCGTTCTCTCCTGCCCTCCGGCTTATATCCCAGTGTCTGCTTAGGTATCCTATCCTCCCGCATTCTGTTTACATGCTCTAACCACTGCATTCTGTTGTGGGATACCTTGTTGTTTATAGAGAAGATGTTGAGTTCTTTCATTATTGTAACGATCTTCTCTACTACACCCATATGTTACATATGAATAATGAATGAATGAATAAATTTTTTTGAATGAATAAAATTTTTTATTAAATACAAAATACATTTACATTAACATATATACTAATTCCCGCATAGGACGAGCCTGTGCGCGGGAATGAGTTGTACATTATTATATATAAATTATATCAGTAATTATTACTAAAATATTTTTAACAATTATTATTACAAAGCTTACTGAAACTTATCTAGTTATAAAATTTACAATTCCAAATAATTAAAATTTACTAGAAACCAATATTAGTATTCCGAAGTTAGAAAAATTACACTATTATCTACAAATAAAATCCTCTCAACTCACTAAAACACTATGCAATATACAAACATTTATTTATTATTATACAACATCGTTAATTAATTATTTTTAGGGATCACACCTTAATTAAAAAAAAATAATACATTTATAAATACAGAAAAAATACTGGCAAAATTCTGTTTAAAATTTAAGTTTACAATACCCATTACAAAATTTACTTTCAACCGAATAAAATTTACAAAAGCCAGGAAATGTTCTTACTCTAATAAAAAATAAAAAACAATGACTACACAGGTTACAAACTATTATACAAGACCGTTAATCAATTATTTTTAAGGGGTCACAGATTGAAGTTTACATGAATAAAACATATACATACAAAAGAAATCATGGCAAAAATCTGTTTAAAGTTTATTGAGAATTGATAGGATAATTTTTATCATTTTCTACTTACTAAATGACCAGCTTAAAATAATATTTATTCTTTCCCCAAGCCTCTATTTCTTTTCAAGTTTTTTTGTTAATCTGCTGGTAATAAATTCTTGGGGAATTTTATTTATTAAAATACTGCTATAGTAATATACCTGCCGTCTACAGACATTCAATTTTATGTTTTTTATACTGTAAAGATTAGTTTTTGCAGGGCGAGTATCGTAAGTTGTAGTTCTACATTGAAAGATATCTCTGTTTCTGTTGATATACAAAATTATTTTTTTAATATATGTTTGTCTCAGTGTCATTACATTGAATTGGTCAAATAATAGTTTACTCGGGTATAATCTTGGTTTATTTAAGGCAGCTCTAATTAAATGTTTTTGAAAAGTGAATAGTTTATTCATGTGTGTATCATATGCCGCACCCCACACTTCAATACAATATTGAAAAAGAGAATTTGCATAAGCATAATAAATGGTTTTAATTATATCTTTATTTTTTATTTTGTTTATACTATAAAAAATGTATATAAGATATTTTAGTTTTGTACACAAATTATCTATGTGTACATTCCATTTGATATGATCATCTACCATGATTCCTAGATATTTTATGACTTTAACTTTTTCTATTTTTGGGCAGGGGCAGTTATCGTCATTTCCTTCACCAAGTTTATTGTGAATGTATTTTTAACTGGAGTAATGGTGATGGCTGCCCAGTTTCACTGGCTGAAAAAGCCATAAATTTGGTCTTTTTAAGATTTAGTGTCAGAATATGAGCATCAAACCATTCTTTAACTATTAAAATACCTAAATTAGCATTGTTATATGTGTCAACCCACGTTTCACCAGAAAATACTAAGGCTGTGTCATCAGCAAATGATAATACTGTACATTTCGGTATGTTTAATTTTAATAAATCATTTACGTAAATAAGAAAAAGAATAGGAGAAAGTACCGTACCTTGTGGAAGACCGAAATGAGAATTTTTTGTAATATCTGTTTTATTATTTAATGTTAATTCTTGAGTTCTGTCTTTAAGATAATTTTTAAATAGTTTTAGTGCTAAACCCCGAACTCCACAATTCTCCAATTTATATAACAGTATATTGTGAGGTACAGTATCAAATGCTTTAGCTAAATCTAAGAAAACAGCCATTGTTTTATGATTTGCATTTAATTTTTTGTTTATTAATGTTACCAGGTGAATTACTGCATCTTTAGTTGATTTGTTAGCTTGGAATCCGTATTGGTTACTATCGATCAATTTTATTTTGTTTAAAAATTTAATTAACCTCTTTTTGATTATTTGTTCCATTACTTTTGCCAAGTTACTGAGAAGACTTATCGGACGGTAGTTTTCAGGTTTACTTGGATCACCTGTTTTATGTAGTGCTTTTATCTTCGCTATTTTAAATTTTTGGGGAAAATAACCTTCAAGAAGACATTTATTAAATATAAATTCGAGAGGTTTAACAACATAAGATGCTATTGCCCTGAGACAATGTCCAGTAATATTGTCAGTACCCGATGATGCGTTTACTTTTAAACTATTTATTATATTTCCTATTTCAATTGAATCTGTAGGTTCAATGTAAAAACTTTCACAAGGTGAAGGAACTGTTGATTTATGAATGCCCTTTTTATTTTTTGATACATTCAGCAACTTTTTTGCGTAATTTTCACCAACACTTGCAAAGTAACTATTTAAGATTTCAGGTTTAATTTTTGGATTTATAGTGTCTTTTTTTATGTCCATGATTTCATTTATGTGATACCAAGTTTTTTTAGCGTTACCCTTACTCTGATTAAATTTATTATTAAAATATTCAATTTTTGCATTTTTTATTAATGTATTTAAAGAATTCCTATACTTTTTGTATTCTTCCCTTAATTTAATGTTTAATGGTTCCCTATTCATTCTCTTGTGCATCCTGTCCCTAACTCTAATGGAGGCCACTAAGCTTTGGGTTATCCAGTTCTTTATTGGTTTATTTTTATGAGAGATCGTGATAGAATTTGTATTTTTGTTTATGTAGTTGGTTAATTTAAAAATAAATTTATTAAGAAGCGAATCAATGGTATTGTTGTTTTGATTATAAATATCATGCCAATTTTCCTTATTTAGTTCCGTCTTTAGTTTAACAAAATTTACTTTCGTTTTAGTTTCATGAGATTGATTCAACGACTGAGTGTCGTGATTTATATGAATTGAAGTACAATAGTGATCGGTAATACTTGTCTTTAAAATTGCAGCCGCAATATTATCTTCCTTCAAATCATAGCTCTTAAGGAAAATATGGTCTATACAACTATTGCTTTTATTTTGCAATCTAGTTGGTTTATTAATATAGGATTTGTATCCGTTTAAATGCAGGGTACATAAATATTCGTTTGCTAATATATTACTGTTATCTAGAATATTCAAATTAATATCGCCCATAACCAAAATATTTTTATTCTTTTCTGTTGTTTTCAAGCCGGAATCTAAACTATTTATGAAACTAGTGGGGTCTAATGAGGGGGAACGGTAGATCGCTATCATAGAATAATCTTTATTATTAAATTTACAACTGAAACTAATCGAATTTGCTTGTTCAATTTTTATATCCAATAAATTATATTCAATATTTTCATCTAAATATACACACAAGCCGTCACATTTAGTGAACTTACATTTTTCATTAATAAATTTATATCCTTTCAAACCAACACCACCGATCATCTCCTCAGTCAACCATGTTTCAGTTAAAATAATCACATGAAACCTAATACTGCTATTTCCTATATAATTCAGAAATTGATCCATGTTTTTTTTAATGCTACGAATATTCAAGTTAAGAATATTCAATAAATTATTGGCACTACTCTTTAGATACATATGTGGCTGAAAATCAAAAAAATCATTTACTTCAATGGTATTGTAAGCTACGGAATCAGTCAACTCACTGACACAATATCAAAAGGCATAGCGTTTCAATAAGCTGAAAGTAAGAAAGAGAAAATTCAGAAAAAAGAACTCCTTCCTGGAAAACTAAGATGAATCAAAAAGCACATCCACTCCCGACGAGCATCCCAAAATGATCAAATAAATACAATTTTATCATTTTGACTATAATACAAAAAAGAAGAAAAGTCAGAGATAAAAACCCCGCAAAAAAAAAATTTTTTTCTTTAGGAATAAACAAATATTAAATTACTAATTGGCTTTTAAAATTACATTATTAGCAGCTTCTTATACATAAATAACCTTACGTAACTATTTTACAGAAGACTTTACATTGTAATTCCGCAACAGAACAGATAAGCAAGCAAAAAGCTTATCAGTTAAATTGAAACTTCATTACATTACGCTAATTACAAAATTCATTTACCAATTCATCATTATATATTTATATGGACTATATTATATTCAAAAATTTGTAGGGAAAAAACAATAATAAATTAAAACTAATAGGCACATGATAATACAACTAAAATAGAACTTAACTTGTTAGAACGAAAACAGTTAGATTATAAAAACTGACAAATTGTTTATGCTGTACTGTATTAATAACCAAAAAAAACTTTATCTTTTTCAGAATCAATCGGAAAAAAACTTTCCTATAATTAATACAAAAAGAGCAGATCTAAACAAAAATATTGAACTCATGCAAATGCGTAATCAATGTTAAAAAGATTTAAAAAAATTTTACAAATATTTCTTCCCCTTCATTTTTAAATCTGATGGTAAGAGTGATGAACTAAAAAGTAAAAATATTTATCTTCAGTTGCTCATAAAAATTCAATTATGGAACACCCAAAATAAGCAACCATAAAATATTAAAATAAATAACTAAATAAATCCTTACAACTTAGTAAAACCTTAATGAAAACGAAACGAAATACTCAATTTTTCACTCATGAATATAATTAGGTATCACTACTCACCCACAAAATAAAAGAAAAAAGACCATGCCCATATACCTTTATACACAAAAACAACACACGTTCATGCAGCTCATTCAGCTGGTCCTGTGAATGTATCACTATAATGGGGCCATCAGATGTTCTCTTTATCTTCACCCGACCATTCCTGTCTACCCAGGCATCAGTCACACTACCCGCCTTCTTTGCCTTTCTTGCGAGGGCGAGTAGAACTCTTTTACCCCTGGACAATGACCAGTTAACAAAGACCGCTGAGTCACCGGCCAAACCCAATTGTCTCGCTGACAGGTTACGATTTTGTTTTTTCGCGGCCATCAATCCGTCAGCAGTAGACCTTCGTATGAACCGAACTATAATACTGTTAGTAGACGAAACTCCAGGAGGACCCCCAAGCCTGTGGCAGGCATCAATATCCCGTTCATCCACATCAAAGCCGAGCACCCTACCTAGATTACAAACAACCTTACCGATGTTCTCCCCAGGAATTATGGGCACCCCCTTAATCTCTAATGTATTACGTCTGCTGTACTGTTCCAACTCATCACAACGTAAAACAGCAGCAGTCACTGACGTTTTTAGAGCGAGAGTCACACCTTTTAAATTCTCGATCTCTCCTTGCTGTCGTTCAATAACCATCGATTGTTCAGTAACTAACTTTCTTAGGTCGTCAATTTTTTCATGGCAAGACTCCATTGATTTGCCCAACTCCGCCTCAGACTCTTTCTGGCCCCGCAAAATATCAGCGCGAAGTTTACCGAGCATATTTTTCATCATCTCGACTGTTAGTTGGGACGTCCCAGCCGAGGTTTCCATAGGCTGGATATTTTTTACAGGTGTATTCTCAAATAAACCTCTACTCCGTTTACGGGTCGCTATGCAAACCTCGCATATCCACGGATTTTCTTCCGAAAAGCATTCAAGGTCGGACTTTTTTAGATTCGCACACACAACATGAAAATAACATCGGCAATCACCGCATAACACTTTTTCTTGTCCGGTACGGTTTACCGACTTGCCACAGGTTTTACACATGGACATAATTAATAATTATAAAACCAAAATCATATACAGACGAAAACAGACTTCCTTCACTTATTACAAAAAGAATACTATTGCAGGACACGTCAGGAGTGACACGCTCGATCACGCAAACATTTAGTAGGTATACAACCTTTCGTAACGAAAGTCAGATAACAACTGAATATGGATATAATAATTTATTTATTTCCATAATACAAAATTGTTTACATTGTACAGAGCTATGCGTACTATTACGCTAGAGGTGGTGGAAATCATCTCATCCAACTACGAATAAAACCATGTACTAGGATGATAGCCTGGAAACTTTTAAATAAAGATCTAAGAAAAGAATATTGTGTGTGAACAGAATTAGACTTAGTTGATTTATTGAATTGTTAAAAATAAATATAGTTCACTAACATTTTACAAACTCGTTTCGGTTTTGAAGGTCATCTGCTGTTGCATTAAAGGTTTATATAGCCTAATAATTTAACTAACTCTACAGTGACGTAAAATTATGCATTAGCATAACGTTTTGTAACACAATAAAACGCCACTTAAAAATGTTAAATAAAATGTGGATCTATTTGCATAAAAAATGACATAGCTCGGTTTTGTTATAGTATTGTAATTTTTTTTTATCAAAACCCACCGTTACATAACTCACCGCAGTCGCTAATAACCGAACTGTTTACCCGAATTAAGTAAACTAAAAAAAATAAAAAAATAAAATTAAAACAAAGTTTAATATTTGTAAAGTTGCCCTTTAGCGAAGAGCAAACCTCACACCCGATCTTAGCTGTTATTGGCTAGATCTCATCTACAGTCTTAAGTTTGTTGGGGTATAATCACAGTTATCTTAAAGACGTAAAGACCGCGATGCAGTTAAATCAGGTAAATCAAGGGGGGCGGGGTGCTTAGTGCAGTCCGAAAACGTGTAAAAAATAGATTTTTTAAAGATTTCAGCCTTAGTATGCATTTTACGACACAAGTGTGTAAATAAAATTTATAGGAAATTAAACGATCTACAACTTTTGTTTAGATCATTTTTTCTCTTCAGAGCCTAGTTTAGCGTGAAAGAGTGGTTTTCCGTATTTTTTTTTAAGCAAAACTGAGGTTGATTTTCACTCATGTTTAAAATTAGGGTTTGTTTATTGAGGTTAGTTTTTTTTTTGTTTAAATTTAATGTTTTATTATTAATATTAGGGTAATTGTTAATTATTTGCATTGGCAAGAGAAAGTTGTGTGAGTGTTTTATTCCAGATTTTTTTTTTTTTACTTTTGTATTGTCTTTTGTCTGTAATGAAATATTGTTTCTATAATTGGGCCGTGTTTGGCCTGCAGGATCTGAGTAGCTGATAAGCATACTTTTTTTTTAACTCAGGAAGGAAGGCAATAGTAAACCACCTCACTCCTCATTTCACTCAGTAAAACCATCCTTTCGACTGATAACGTAAACAAAAAAAAGGCACAAGAAGAAACTCTCGAGCTTTCAGTTGAAAGGCCTGAATCGACTTTAACTTGATTCTTTGCCGCTACTCCAAAGAGGTGGACACCATAAAGGGACTTAATATAGAAGAGTAATGCTCTTTCCATCCCAACTAACTCTCAATCACTAGAGTACTCTTTAACAATCCCTAAAAAAAAACAACAACAGAACCCCTTTACCGAGGCAAAACTACCTTAAAGACTTTGTAAAAAAAAAAAAAAAAAAACCCAAATTACTAAAGTTAAACACCTACAATACCCATTTACCAAACTCTAAAACAACACAAAACGCTATCCAACCCAAACCCACTACACACACTAACCACATCGCACAACCACTAAGGTACAATTACCCAATTTCTAAAAAAAAACAATCTACATCCCTTTCCGACCCAAAGAAATTTGTAAACAACAACAACAACAACTAGGGTACACTTTAGCAATCTCTAAACAACCCACTACCCTAACCCCAACCCAGTACCACATCACCACCACCATCAACTAACCATATTTCTCAATCGCTAGGGTACATTTAGGAATCTCTACAACAACCTAGGACCCTTTCCGAACCAGACACACAAACCATCACCACTACGACACACACACACACACACACTAAATAAACATTTCACAACCACAACACTTTCCAAACCTAATCAACACCA
>JAQMRL010000012.1:510844-590844 GCA_035578175.1 Catonia carolina
CAACCGGAAGTAGTAGTTTATTCGTATAATTTTTCACTTTTTTGCGATTTTCTCAAAAACTAGTCCTACGGGTTTTTTTAAAATCGCCTGGTTTACTACATTTTTTATTCTCTACAATATAGGGTAGGCGCCATGTTTGCTGAAATTCTGCTTGAGGCTGTTTTGACGTAAAAACATTTTCTTTTTAAGATTGCGGCTTTAATATGCATTTTAGCGCAAAACGTTATATAATAAAAGTTGTAGAGAATGTAAAATTCTACAACTTTTATTTCAAACAATTTTTTGTATAACGCTTAGTTTAGCGGTAATTAGCGATTTTCTGTTTTTTTCCTCACGAAAACGTGAGAACAATCGATTTTTTTAACATTTCGGTCTTAGTATGCATTTTACGACAAAAGTGTATATAATTAAATTTATAGAAAATTAAAAGATCTACAACTTTTGTTTAAAGTATTTTTCTCTACAGAGCCTAGTTTAGCGTGAAAGCGTGATTTTCCGTATTTTTAAGCCGAACTGAGTTCGATTGTTATTTTGCGTCATTCACTCATGATTAAAATAAGGTTATGTTTACTGAGGTTAGTTTGTTGTTTATTTCTAATATTTTATTAATAATGTTAGGTTTATTATTAATTATTTGTATTGGCAAGAGAAAGTTGTGTGTGTGTTTCACACCAGATTTTTATGATTATGATGGAACGTAGTGCAAGATAATTGTCAGACGGAGAGGTAGATACGCGCCAAATAGAGTAAAACTTTCGTGTACAACCTATAGAGGCGCTTGCCTCACGCGGAATACTCTTACAGTAGTTAGACTATGGCTACCATTATTTTCCTTCGCCCCATCACATTTCGGTATGGAAGTTCATGAGTTTTAAAACTCTAAAATTGATGAATGGATTGGTCGTCATGGTATAAATATAACCAACTACGGTGGCATGCGGGCCACACATGCGCAGTAAGTATAGGGTGATTCAAAAAGAGCGCCGGTTTTTAAACGGCTGGTAAATTTTTGTTTATCGGTTGGCAACATTGTTTGATCTCATTTCTATTTCGGAGAACATTCCAATTCACGATTCAGTTGTAGTTTCTCTTGTTCGCAGTGTAGTACTTTTGCAGTCTGTGTCTAACCATGGAGAAGTTAGAAGAAGCACAACGAGTGTTAATCGTCAAAACATTTTACCAGAGTGAAGAGAGTTATGCGGCTACTGTCAGGCGACTTCGCGGTACTCTAGGACGTAATGAAGCACCGAATGAATCAACAGTTCGCAGGCTCATGAAAAAGTTTTTTGAGACGGGTTCAACAGTCGACCTTAAAAGTTCTGGACGTCGTCGTTCTGGCCGAACTGAGCAGAACGTTGCGTTGGTTCGTGACAGTATGGCTGTTAGCCCAGCAAAATCAATACGTCGCCGTTATCAACAATTGGGTTTACGATGTTCTTCTGTACGGAGAATTCTTCGGTACGATCTCCAATATCACCCGTATAAAATTTAGTTGCTGCACGAGAAACAATGTTGTTGCTCTGTGAACGGTTCCAGGATCGCATCATTTCTCGTAATTCCGACCATCAATGGCCACCAAGGTCGTGTGACTTGACGCCTTGTGACTTTCATTATTGGGGTCATCTGAAGTCATTGGTGTATGCCAATAAACCCCGAAACATCAATGACTTGAAGGAGGAAATTCGACGGGCTATCGGGCAAATGGAAGTCGAAACTTGTCGTGCAGTAATATCCAATTTCATGGACAGAGTTGATGAGTGCCAGCGCAGTAGAGGAGGACACATGCATGACATCATTTTTCATACATAAAATCGGAAGGTAAGATGAACTTGTTGATGTATTTATTTTCAGTTTTTCAATAAAATAAATCTCATAATTTGATATATCAAAACCGGCGCTCTTTTTGAATCACCCTATAGATCCCTCACCACAGCGTCAACTAAAGATACAGGCTGCCTCTAAAGTAGTACTCACTACTCATTGTGTTCTGTTCATGCGGTAATCGTTTTGACATTGGTGTCGCTGTCGAAAACCACACCCCGTCAAAATTAGTTGCGCGCGCACAAAATACGGGGAAAATGTCTGCGATTCATTTTAGGGTCTATAAGTTTTTTTCTAAATGATGTACCTACCATAAGTTTTGACAGGCCCAAAAAAAGGTACTTCATAACCTCATTCTGTTATATTTACTATACGGTTCTTTTAATTAAAATGTCAAGCAACTGATATTGTGCGTGTGTAGTTGATTTCTTAAATTTGACGTATGTTTCGTATAAAATTCACAACTATAGGGTGATTCAAAAAGAGCGCCGGTTTTTAAACGGCTGGTAAATTTTTGTTAATCGGTTGGCAACATTGTTTGATCTCATTTCTATTTCGGAGAACATTCCGATTGACGATTCAGTTGTAGTTTCTCTTGTTCGCAGTATAATACTCTCGCAGTCTCTGTCTAACCATGGAGAAGTTTACTATTGCACAACGAGTGTTAATCGTCAAAACATTTTACCAGAGTGGAGAGAGTTATGCGGCTACTGTCAGGCGACTTCGCGGTACTGTAGGACGTAATGAAGCACCGAATGAATCAACAGTTCGCAGGCTCATGAAAAAGTTTTTTGAGACGGGTTCAACAGTCGACCTTAAAAATTCTGGACGTCGTCGTTCTGGCCGAACTGAGCAGAACGTTGCGTTGGTTCGTGACAGTGTGGCTGTTAGCCCAGCAAAATCAACACGTCGCCGTTCTCAACAATTGGGTTTACGATGTTCTTCTGTACGGAGAATTCTTCGGAACGATCTCCAATATCACCCGTATAAAATTCACTTGCTGCACGAGAAACAATGTTGTTGCTCCGTGAACGGTTCCAGGATCGCATCATTTCCCGTAATTCCGACCATCAATGGCCACCAAGGTCGTGTGACTTGACGCCTTGTGACTTTCATCTTTGGGGTCATCTGAAGTCATTGGTGTATGCCAATAAACCCCGAAACATCAATGACTTGAAGGAGGAAATTCGACGGGTTATCGGGCAAATGGAAGTCGAAACTAGTCGTGCAGTAATATCCAATTTCATGGACAGAGTTGATGCGTGCCAGTGCAGTAGAGGAGGACACATGCATGACATCATTTTTCATACATGAAATCGGAAGGTAAGATGAACTTGTTGATGTATTTATTTTCAGTTTTTCAATAAAATAAATCTCTTAATTTGATGTATCAAAACCGGCGCTCTTTTTGAATCACCCTATATTAAAATTGATTCAGCCTCTTGGAATATTAACAGGAAGGAGACACCAGACACGATGATCTATCTTTGACTTCCCTTCAAAAAGTGATTTTTTCAAGCTCGTTTATTATTTCTCTTTCTGCTCTACCTGCATACATCAAATTACAGATAAAATTTTATATTTTATAACAAAATAATAAAACGCATATTATGTAATCCTGGAAAAGAAGTTATATTAGGCTATGTGATAGGCAAAAAATGCGATGAGATTTAAACGTCTAACTTTGTACGAGCGTATCTTATATAAATATCAGAGTATAAAAATAACATTTTTAGTGTAATAAAATAAGATCCATTAGGAAGCGAAAGTAATATTTTCATGATTTTTTGATGAAAAATGAGCTTGTTAGAGTGTAGTAAACGAAACTGGCCGGCAGAGTGCCCTACCGTACCGCGTATTGTCACTATTGCGCTTGAACACCGTGCACTGATTGAAATGAGTTGAGGGGAACGGCGGACGCAACACATTCTCTCTCTGTCTCGCTACCCTCCCTACATGCCGCCGTAATTGGCGAACAGTATACAACCAAATGGCCTCCTCGCTCGCCAGACTTAACGCTGACTTAGACTCAACGCTGCGAGGCAGCGTTGGTGTGTAACAGCTCTGAGAAAAGCATTTTTAGAGCTGATTTTTATTGTTTCAGAGAAGTTTAACTTCAGAAGTCAAAAGTGACAGAAGTAAATTTGTTCAATTGAAATTTTACAAAAAACCGTTTATTTATTAATAAACCAACCCCACCGGGTTGGTCTAGAGGTAAAGTTGTCGCCAAAATCAGCTGTTTAACAGCTGATTTTCAGAGATAAAGGTTCCTGGTTCAAATCCTAGTAGAGGTAGTTTTCATACGGATTTGAATGCTAGACAGTGGTTACCGGTGTACTTTGATGGTTGGGGTTCAATTAACCATACTCTCTCAGGAGTGGCCGGCCTGGGTCTGTACAAGACTACACCTCATTTACACGTCATACACATCATCCTCATCTCATTGGGCCATGGGGTTGCTTATTGTTCTCAATTGAACAGATTGCAACGTACACATATTAGGAATTAAAAAAAAATTATTAATATTAGGTTTTGTAATACACAATATATGTTATGTAACGAAAAAGTTGTAAAAGCGCCGGACCTTCGAACGTGTCAAATTAAAATTTTATCAGACAAATAAATAACCTTTATATTATTTAAATATAGGTAGGCTATATATTTTTATTAAAATTTAAAAAAAAATTTTTTATATGATTATTAACATCCTGTGAAATATTTCCTGCCGACATTTTTCGGCAGCCTATTATTCACACATGTTAGCTACATATTTTTTCTCGCTCGTCACTATTTTATTTTTTATGTTAAATTGTTTTTGTGCCGATTTTTCCGAATGAATTTTTACCGGAAGTAAACTTTTTAGGTAGCGGAGTGGTTAGCACAACTAGCTTCTACTCCGGAGTCCCGGGTTCGATTCCCGGTTATTTTTTTTTGATCACTTTTTTTTCTTATCTCATTAATCTTCACCAAATGTTGTGGTAGAATTTTTGGAACTGTGAAAAAGTAGATGGGTAATTTGGGGGGGGGGGCGCTATATCCATTTTGCTTGAGTGTGAGTGTCTACCTGAATTGACAATGCAGTCTGTCAATTCAGGTAGACAGTCTGACAGGATGTCACGTACACAACTTTCAACATGGATAGTAATGCCCACTCCCCGCATTACCCAGTCTATTTTTCAAAATTTAAAAAAATCCACCACGACATTGGCTAATCAATGTTTTATGTTATTAACATATCTGTACTAAGTTTTTTACGCTGAATAAAACGATACTTTGCCCGTGCCGATAGATGGAGCGGTTACCGAGATAGCAAGGGTTCTGAATATTGTAAATAAATCAAAATTTAAATAAATAACGATTTTGAAATTTTGTACACGCTGTAAGAATATAATTGTCGGTGTTGTGTTAAAATTTCAAACTTTTTGGTGAAATACTTATCGAGCTACACGCTTCTAAACGCATGAAATTTGTTACGGTATTAAAAAAACCGGGTCTTTTTGTCTTCCAAGCTCGATATGTCAATTTTTAAACAATATTAAAAATATAGGATTATCATAGGTAAACGCAGAATAAAATGAGCTAAATTTTCATGTAAAGTGTGTTGAAATTGGACTAATAGTTTTGTAGATGCTTTGGGTTCAAACTCGGGTGTCTATCATTATGAAACCGATAGTAGTGTAAAACTTTTGTTTACAACCTATAGGCGCTTGCCTCACGCGGAGTACTCTTGCAGTAGACGGACTCTAGGTATGAGATGATTATAGGTAAACGCCGAATAAAATGAGCTAAATTTTGATGTATTTTTTTTTTGGGCGAAAAACCAGGCCCGTTATCATCGCCCGCCGGGTGTAAAGGGCCCAAGTGTAGAAAGTACTTTTCTTATTATAAACTAAAAGCCTTACAAACTAGAAATATCACACACAATTAGAATAATAATAAGAAAAAAAATATATATTAAAAACTAGAATAAACATACGATTATAAACTTAAACCTAATATCACAGACGGAATAAATAACATTTACAACAACTTAACAAATAAAAATCTTACAAACTAACGGGTGATTCAAAAAGAGCGCCGGTTTTTAAACGGCTGGTAAATTTTTGTTTATCGGTTGGCAACATTGTTAGACCTCATTTCTATTTCGGAGAACATTCCGATTGATGATTCAGTTGTAGTTTCTCTTGTTCGCAGTGTAGTACTCTCGCAGTCTCTGTCTAACCATGGAGAAGTTTACTATTGCACAACGAGTGTTAATCGTCATAACATTTTACCAGAGTGGAGAGAGTTATGCGGCTACTGTCAGGCGACTTTGCGGTACTCTAGGACGTAATGAAGCACCGAATGAATCAACAGTACGCAGGCTCATGAAAAAGTTTTTTGAGACGGGTTCAACAGTCGACCTTAAAAGTTCTGGACGTTGTCGTTCTGGCCGAACTGAGCAGAACGTTGCGTTGGTTCGTGAGAGTGTGGCTGTTAGCCCAGCAAAATCAATACGTCGCCGTTCTCAACAATTGGGTTTACGATGTTCTTCTGTACGGAAAATTCTTCGGTACGATCTCCAATATCACCCGTATAAAATTCAGTTTCTGCACGAGAAACAATGTTGTTGCTCCGTGAACGGTTCCAGGATCGCATCATTTCTCGTAATTCCGACCATCAATGGCCACCAAGGTCGTGTGACTTGACGCCTTGTGACTTTCATCTTTGGGGTCATCTGAAGTCATTGGTGTATGCCAATAAACCCCGAAACATCAATGACTTGAAGGAGGAAATTCGAAGGGTTATCGGGCAAATGGGAAGTCGAAACTTGTCGTGCAGTAATATCCAATTTCATGGACAGAGTTGATGCGTGCCAGCGCAGTAGAGGAGGACACATGCATGACATCATTTTTCATGCATGAAATCGGAAGGTAAGATGAACTTGTTGATGTATTTATTTTCAGTTTTTCAATAAAATAAATCTCTTAATTTGATATATCAAAACCGGCGCTCTTTTTGAATCACCCTATAGTATCACAGCAAACAAAATGTAATTTCCATTAAAAGGTAATATCTTAGACCTGACGGGTAAACAAAAGGCTGTAAAGGGGCCACGAAAATAAAAAAACATATAAAATTAAACTAATATTGCTATTTCCCTATCAGACACTGTTATATACACTAATGGATCTAAGAAATCTTAACGTTAAGTTTTGATGTTAAGTATGTTAAAATCCGACTAATAGTTTTGTAGATGCTTTGGGTTCAGACTCGGGTGTCTATCTATGATTATGAAATCGATAGTAGTGTAAAACTTTTGTTTACAACCTATAGGCTCACGCGGAGTACTCTTGCAGTAGACGGACTCTAGGTATGAGATGATATTGCGGAGTATTTTAGTAGCGTTTAGTGAGGAGCAAGAATACTGTAAGAGAGGGGGTGTCATTGAGATAAGTGGCTGTTTGATGGAATCTAAGAAAGACCTCCTGCAGTGTAAAATGATTGTTGAAATGGTATTAGGTATTAAATAGTAGGTAGGATATTTTATAGATTAGGTAGTCGCTACTACGATTACCTCCGGTGCTGCGGTGTGTTGAAATTTAGTCTCCGGTGACTCCATTATAGGTTAGGAGTCCTTCCCATGACTGTTCCCCGTTATAACTTCTAGTTATAAAAATAATAACCTCTATTCAGTGCTGTTACGATGTACAATGGTATAACTTTAATTTTATACGTTTTTAGAGTATTTTCCGATTTCTGTATGCCACTATCAAATCCTAATTCCCTGAACGGTTACACATGCCTGTTGCACTGGCGTAGTTGGAACGTGTTCGTCTCTGATCATGCGGTCTTGGGTTCGTATCCCATTATGGCACGGCATATTTTCATACGTTACAAAAAATCATTTCATCCTTCACCGTCTGCATTAGCAGTAATTGCAAAAAAGTCCGACGTTTAACCAAAAAAAAAAAGAAAAAAAGAAGGGTTACACTTTTTTTCATTTCTCCCATTCCCTGCCTTACTAAATACTCATACTGAGACTGAGACACTCACGCACGCGTAGACACATCCTTCCCAGTCCCAGTGTGTAGTACTTTGTTACAAGTTCTAGTGTTTTATTTTGCTATTACTACATTACTATTACGTTATATTTTTTAATTACTTACATTGGGAAGAAAAAGTCGTGTGAGTGTTTCACGTAGATATTTTTTGTTTTTTAGTTGTAACATCTTCTGGGATTATGCAATAACCCCTTTCTTGAAAAGGACTCTGGAGCATAATCCTTCGTCCGAATATTATTAAATAGCTCTACAAAATTCATAGTAGACAGTGACTCATATGCTTTTCACACGGTCGATGAGCTATGCTGTCTGTTCCACACGTCATTTAGACCAATCGGAAAGTTTGCCACCGTTGTCAGATTGTACGTGACAAACGAGTAACTAGGATTCAAATCCTAGTAAAAGTAGTTACTTTAAAACGAATTTGAATGCTAGACAGTAGTTACCGGTGTACTTTGATGGTTGAGTTTCAATTAACCATACCTTCTCAGGAATGGTCGACCTGAGTCTGTACAAGACTACACAGTCTCATTTACACGTCATACACATCATCCTCATCTTATTGGGTCATGAGATTGCTTATTTAGCTTTTTTTCTTGTTTAGCTTTTATTTGTTATCGGGAACTGTACATTATTGACAACTACTCAATTTGATGGCTGCTTTGCTGTGTTATTTGACGTGGATTAGGCGTGAGTTTGAACAGGGACCCCCAGAAGAGTTTGTTCACGGATAACTGCCAGCTGGTCACCATACAAAGTCGCTTGCCCAACCGGTGTTACTTAACAAATAATAGCGACTTACTACCAGCTGACTGACTGGGCTGGCCCGAAGGCCTCTTATTGATCTGAATTGAACAGATTGCAACGTACACAAATTAGGAATAAAAAAAAAAATTGTTGAATTTACAACAATTTGATTAATTGAATCAGATGTTCGTTCAACGACGTACTAGAACATAGACTGCTGTTATACAAGTGAAAGTGAAGTTTTTTGAAGACAATAATACTTTCCCTTGAACGATTTGACCCAGACTTTTTAAGTTTATGTTTAGTACAATGCAAGTAAAATTAAATTAGTCTACTAATAATGAAGCGTGAAGGTATGAAATAAAATTAGTGGCAGTTAATTAATAAATAGGTCGGGAATTATGTTAGTAAGTTGATTAAGTAGGCATTGGCTGTAGTATTGTTTACTCGATCAGTTATCTAGGACGGTTGAGACACGAACGAATCGTGCGCCTCTTTCTTTTCGTGTCTTCATCTGCTTGAACACGATTTTAAAGTTATCATGCTTCTTTTGTTTGTTTATTATTCATTCATGATAATTTTATTACCTTCTGTTTTAATTTATTTATTGTTTAAATGCTAGGAGTTGGTGTATTCAGTCGTCGCTTATTTTACAAAATATATAACTTTCCTATCATCTAAACATCTGATATTTGCCACTTCTGTTTGTTAGCTGATGAATAGAATTTATTTTAATTTGTAATGAAACCCACCGGGTTGGTCTACTGTTGAGCCGTTCTTAGTTTGCTCCTAGTGTCAACAAACAAAAGCCACCTACTACAGGGTGCACGCTAGAGTCTACGACTTTACGGATGTAGTATTCCTATTAAGTTAACTATTTTTTAAATTATAAGTACTTAAAGTACCAAAAACATCAATCATGATATGATGTAGGCCTAACAATGCCGGCCGCATTGGCGCAGTTGGTAACGTGCTCGCCTCTCATCATGCGGTCTTGGGTTCGAATCCCACTCAGGCATGGCATTTTTTCATACGTTACAAAATATCATTTCATCCTTCACCGTCTGCATTAGCAGTAACTGCAGAACAGTCGGACGTTAAACCAAAAAAAAAAAAAAAATTTCATTTAGAAAAATACTTTAAAAGTATTTTGTATTTAAATACTTCTGATAGTATTTTGTTGTTACTTTTTAATCAGCGTGTACACATTTTGAAATAATGCGCATGCTCAGTGACGTCATTTTTTGTTTACATTAGGAGCAAACTAACAGAGGCTGGACTATAGAGGTAAAGTCTTCGCCAAAATCAGCTGTTGCAAAATCAGCTGAGGAACCTTCGTCTCCGAAAATCAGCTGTTTAACAGCTGATTTTCGGAGACGAAGGTTCCTGGTTCAAATCCTAGTAGAGGTAGTTACTTTTATACGGATTGGAATACTAGACAGTGGTTACCGGTGTACTTTGATGGTTGGGGTTCAATTAACCATACTCTCTGTCTGTACAAGACTACACAGTCTCATTTACACGTCATACATATCATCCTCATCTCATTGGGTCATCTCATTGCTTATTGTTCTCAATTGAACAGATTGCAACGTACACACATTAGGAATTACAAAAATAAATTAATTTGTGTACGTTGCAGTCTGTTCAAATAGATTGTTTCTTTTAGAAACTGCTTCATTTTGCGTTACTGAGACGTACTTTGACGTACCTTTCTCATCTCACTCTCTCTTCCCCTCTTCTCTCTCTCTCTTACTCACTCACTTTCTCCTCTCTCTCTCTCTCTCACTGACTTCCTCTCTCCTTTCTCTCTCTTCTCATGATTGATCATGATTAATCAATGCCGGCCGCGTTGGCGATGTTGGTAACGTGCTCGCCTCTCATCACGCGGTCTTGGGTACGAATCCCACTCGGGCATGGCATTTTTTCATACGTTACAAAAAAATCATTTCATCCTTCACCGTCTGCATTAGCAGCAATTTGCAAAACAGTCGGACGTTAAACCAAAAAAAAAAAAAAAAATCTCTTCTCAATCACTCTATCCTCCCTCTCTCTCTCTCTCTCTTCTCACTCACTCTCTCCTCCCTCTTATGACTTCATTATTGTTTACGTATCCTATATTCAAAAAATTATAAATTTAAATTGCTATTGAACTTAAACAAACTAGAAACCCTACAAAGAAGAAGAAGAAAAACGGATGTATAAAAAAAAGTAAGAAACTGAAGTTTAAATAAAAAATAATTTAGGTTAAGTTGTCAGAAAGAAACATGACATGTTTTACATTTTACCTTTTTTTTGTACTCTTTGTTTATTTTATAGTAAAAGGTGAGAATGGTATTTACCTCGATACACCCACCTTTTACCTTTTTTATAAACACTTATTCTACCCTTTCGATATTTCCTTTCGATATTGATGTCAGCATTCGACTAACTTATTATTACTATTTAGTTTTAGGACAGTTCTAATCCAAAGCTGTTATATATTTTTATTTACACAAATATCATATATATTATAGCTCAAGTCACGAATATTGACGCTTCATATGCAGTCGGACCTATCTTAATTTGAATCTGAAAATACCTATAACGTTTTTACTCTCTCTTGCCTATATGAATATGTTGTTAAGGTCATCAGCCAAAAGGCTGGTTTGAACGTGTAGAGGTTTTACTAAGTAAAACGAGGAGTGAGGTGGTTTACCATTGCCTTCCTCACTGAGTGGAAAAGTACGCTTATCAGCATGCCGGGCCCTCTGAAAAGCACATATTTTCCACTCTGCAAATGACACCTTCACTTCATTCACCACAGGGTCTGGCTGTATAATGAAATTCATTACTTTCAGAGGAGATAACTCTGATTAGTGTCTTTTACATCTCTACCTCTTCTGTTCTTAAATGATTCAGTCATTTAATTTGCTGACCATGTGATAAGTAACAGAACTATTTATTTTAGCCCTTCAACGAACAGATTGAGTGTAAATAATTTATGAATATATATGAATATATTATATATATTATTATATAATATATTATATTAATATATTAATATGAATATATAGGAAGGAAAGTATTGTTTTCATGTCGATCACAACAAATACACTCTTCACCTGATATACACGTAAACAGACCCCCTGAACCCAAAAAAGCATTTTTTTTTAGCGATTGGTGTGTGTGTGTGTGTGTGTTTGCGCGTGCGTGCGTGTGTGTATATACAAAATATCTCAAGAACGCATGAAATTTGTTGCGGTATGAAAAAGCCGGGTCTTTTTGTCTTCCAACCTCGATATGTCAATTTTTAAACAACATTAAAAATATAGGTTTATTATAGGTGAACGCAAAATAAAATGAGCTAAATTTTGATGTAAAGTGTGTTAAAATCCGACTAATAGTTTTGTAGATGCTTTGGGTTTAAACTCGGGTGTCTATCATTATGAAACCGATTGTAGTGTCTTTTACAACTCTAACTCTTCTGTTCTTAACACGTTGACTGCTATGTGACCCAAATGTGTGTCCCACTTGTCTTTGAAAACGTGCATCAAAAATGAGTCACAGTAGATGAATTATTTTTAAGCCGTGTATTGTGGTTTCAAAAGCTATGGCTTCACAGAGTGACATTGTACAATTAAGACTGTTCAAACAGTTGGCCTTTTTTTACTTTCTCTTGCCTATATGAATATATAGGAAGGAAAGTATTGTTTTCATGTCGATTTTTCGAAATCGAGTTTTCACCGGATCTATACGTTTTCAGACCCCCTGAACCCAAAAAACATGTTTTTAGCGATTGGTCTGTGTGTGTGTGTGTGTGTGTGAACAGAGTATCTCAAGAACGGAACATCGTACGAACTTGAAACTTAAAACTTAAGTTACATACCACTACCGGACGCGACACGAACATTTTCATCAAAATCGGTCAAACGGAAGTAGTAGTTTATTCGTATAATTTTTCACTTTTTTGCGATTTTCTCAAAAACTGGTCCTACGATTTTTTTTTAAATCGCCTGGTTTACTACATTTTTTATGCTCTACAAGATAGGGTAGGCGCCATGTTTGCTGAAATTCTGCGTGAGGCTGTTTTTACGTAAAAACATTTTCTTTTTAAGATTGCGGCTTTAATATGCATTTCAGCGCAAAACGTTATATAACAAAAGTTGTAGAGAATTTAAAATTCTACAACTTTTAGTTCAAACATTTTTTTGTATAACGCTTAGTTTAGCGGTAATTTGCAATTTTCTGTTTTTTTCACACGAAAACGTGAGAAAAATTGATTTTTTAAACATTTCGGCCTTAGTATGCATTTTACAACAAAAGTGTATATAATTAAATTTATAGAAAATTAAAAGATCTACAACTTTTATTTAGAGCATTTTTCTATACAGAGCCTAGGTTAGAGAGAAAGAGTGATTTTCCGTATTTCTAAGCCAAAATGAGGTTGATTTTCATTTTGCGTCTTTCACTCATGATTAAAATTAGGTTATGTTTTTTGAGGTTAGTTTTTTGTTTATTTCTTATGGTTTATTACTAATGTTAGGTTTATTGTTAATTTTTTTCACTGGCAAGAGAAAGTTGTGTGAGTGTTTCACACCAGATTTTTAAATAATAGGATATTGCGTAAACAGGTAGTTTTCCTTGTTATCCTGTACTAGAGTGCTGCTATTATTTAAATTTTTTTTATTTTGCTTATTTTGGTTGATTGAAATAGTCTAGAACTTTGTAACTTAACCCAGTTGTTTATTACATTTTTATTGTGACACAAAAACGGATCACATTGCTCTGAATTGTAAAATCATTCCAGCAGGCCATGTGACCCAAACGTTTGTCACAACTTTATTTTACAAAAAAACAAATAGTTGTTATTAAACAAATTAAGTAAAATAAGAAGAAAAATAAATAAAATGTGAAAAAATAAAAAAAGTACAACGGCCCAGCTGTAAGTGTCACAAAATTTAGTGTGGCAGTCAACGTGTTAAATACTTCAGTCATTTAATTGGGTGACCATGTGATAAGAAACACAACTATTTTTTTGTAGCCCTGGAACCAACAGATCGAGTGCAATTATTTTAACACTCCGCCTGCCCGTTATGGGCATTATGTTACATCACAATGTTGTTTAGGTCATCAGCCAAAAGGCTGGTTTGAACCCGTAGAGGTTTTACTTAGTAAAACGAGGAGTGAGGTGGTTTACCAATGCCTTCCTGACTGAGTGGAAAAGTATGCTTATCACCATACCGGGCCCTCTGAAAAGCACATATTTTTCACTCTGCAAATGACACCTTCACTTCATTCACCACAGGGTCCGGCTGTATAGTGAAATTCATTACTTTCAGAGGAGGTAACTCTGACTAGTGTCTTTAACACCTCTACCTCTTCTGTTCTTAAATGATTCAGCCATTTCATTGGCTGACCATGTGATAAGAAACAGAACTTTTTATTTTAGCCCTGCAACGAACAGATTGAGTGCAAATAATCTGACACTCCACCTGTTTATTGCAGATACATCACAATATGTACCCTTAAATCGGTAATCGATCTGTAACGTTTCTATATTTGGTGAATAAAAGTTTCTGCGGGTTCAAATGAGTTGTCTGATTATTGTAAATTGAAGTAGCCAATTGTTTCTTTACTTTTAGCGCAGTTCCGCTTTATTAAAATAACTTAAAAGAATTTAGTGTGTTAGCGTATTCATTGTTAATTAACGTGTGTTGGTTACATACTGCGGCGCCTACCATTTACTCTTTTCTCTTAATATCAGCTAGTTCTTTTTCTTGGAATTTTAAAATATGTAGGCCTAGTACCTTTGTTGTTGCACTTTTTAACAGAACATAACGTAAGTTTCATTCTACTGTATGCGGAAAGTTACACTGATAATTAACGATGTCAGAATGTTTGTTTAAAAAAACTAACATGAATATCCGTGGAATTCCTTTTAAAATAACGTGTCTGTTTGTTTTTTTTTCTGAAAGTTCGTAAAACGAAAAATATGGTGTGAAAAACACTCACACAAGTTTCTCTTGCCAATGCAAATAATGACCAATATAACCTAATAATAGTAATAAAACATTAGAAATAAAGTAACCTCAAAAACATAACCTAATTTTAATCATAAGTGAAAGACGCGAAATGAAAAACAACCTTAGTTTGGCTTAAAAATACGGAAAATCACTCGTTCACGCTAAGCTAAGCTCTGTAGAGAAAAACCTACTAAATAAAGGTAGTAGATCTTTTAATTTCCTATAAATTTGATTACATACTCTTGTCGTAAAATGCATATTAAGGCTGAAATCTTAAAAAAAATCAATTGACAAAAAAATGTTCTAAATACAATTTGTAGGATTTTAAATTCGCTACTACGTTTATTATATAAATGTTTGCGCTAAAATGCAAATGAAAGCCGTAATCTTAAAAAATACATTCTCAACGAGAAAACAGCCTCTGAAGAATTTTATCAAACATGGCGCCTACCTTATCTTATAAAGCATAAAAAAATGTAGTAAATGAGGCGATTTTTTAAAAAATCGCAGGAGCCGTTTTTGAGAAAACCGCAAAAAAGTGAAAATGACACGAATAAACTACTACTTCCGGTTGACTGATTTTGATGAAAATGTTCGTGTCGGATCCGGTAGTCGTATCTTACGTAAGTTTTAAGTTTCAAGTTCGTGCGATGTTCCGTTCTTGAGATATTCTGTTCGCACGTGTGCGCGCGTATTCTGTGTGTGTCTTGTGTGTATGTGTGCGTGTGCGTGCGCATACACACACATACCAATCGCTAAAAACTTGTTTTTTTTAGGTTCCGGGGGTCTGAAAACGTGAAGATCCGGTGAAAACTCAATTTTGAAAAATCGACATGAAAACAATACTTTCCTTCCTATATATGACTATAGACTAGAGAAAGTAAAAATATAGAAATATTTTACATGACATTACGTTTCAAATCTAGACCAGAATATAATCAAGGAGCCGGCCGCATTGGCGCAGTTGGTAACGTGCTCGCCTGTTATCATACGGTCCTGGGTTCGAATCCCACTCAGGTACGGTATATTTTCATACGCTACAAAAAATCATTTCATCCTCCATGGTACAATAGTTACACCCCATCGTCGTCGCTTATGACCCCGTTGGAGTTGATGCGACGAATAAATAAATTTAAAAAAAAATCAAGGAAATATAAAATTGGTGCGTGTCGTTTTTGTTTACATGACGTCCGTCAATTCTTTTGTATAATGTATAGGATTGGTAAACACAGGTAAACTGCCTATTTTCATTCACAGGCTCTAAATTACAGTTGGCCCAAGTAAACTTGTGTTTACATTAGAAGCCAATCAATAGGGTTAACAATTTAGAAAAAAATGACAACGGTAAAATGACGTGGCCTAGTTTTTACATTTAAATTACAGGGTAAACCCTACACTACCCCATCGAATTATACTTAAACAATTTATCCATACTTAACTCTACTTATAAACATTTAAAAGTATAATTTATTTAAAGTATAAACCTGTTATAAACAAATAATGAATAAATTAAAACGTAATCATTTTTACAATCTAAAGAAAAATTCAATTAAATCGCACGAAATTCTATCCAAATACAGTTAGATCCCGGTTTTCCAACCTTCCCGAATTTGATACAAAAACTTAATGCAACTGTTGTTAAGTTATCTTTTAACATACTGCCAAAATTTATGTAGCATTAAATAAATGAATTTATACGAAATTTTGAAATAATTAATTAAAAAACTCTGGTGTGTAACACTCACACGACTTTCTCTGGCCAATGTAAATAAAGACCAATATGACCAAACGTTAGTAGTAAAACATTAGAAATAAACAAAAAACATAACCTTGTTTTAATCATGAGTGTGTCACCGGCACCCCTTCTAATTAATCATTTACTGTGTTGCCGGCCTTTGTCGGCGCGGTAGGCCCTTTAGCGGCGCACCGACAGAGGGCTTTGTCATCAAGGCCAAGCCAGTAGCCGCTCTCTACCACAGTGCTCTCGGCGACTATATATAAAGAGCGCTACACTGAGCCGGGCGATTCAATTCCGATCAAGACACCGAGGGATTCACTTCGAACCAGACAAGACGTCCACCACAGCACACGGCTGCTGGACTCCAGCGAAGACTAATCGACGACCATACAAGAGAGAAGATGCTTCCGCTCGCCGACCCGTCACCGTAAGCCGTCGACCGGACCGTCATCGCCCGCTGACAAGAGCGATGCCCACAGCGGTCCCTCGACCGAGTCTTACTCCCACCGGACCCAAAGAAGCAGCAATTGACGCACTACTGCGAGGGAAGAAGATGACGTCTCCGCTGGATGACGACACGCCGTGTCGCCCAGCCTCCGACCGCCACGACGACTACGACCGACGCTTCCCATCAAGACGACCACCGCTAAAACGGCCCTTTTCAGGGCCACCAAACATATAAGGTTTGCCACGTAATGTCGCCATCCGTTGACACTTAAAACAATTATCCGTACTTAACTCTACTTATAAACATTTAAAAGTATAAGTCTGTTATAAACAAATTATGAATAATTTAAAAAGTAATCATTTTTACAATCTAAAGAAAAATTCAATTAATTCGCACGAAATTCTATATAAATACAATAAGATCCCGGTTATTTGATACGTAAACTAAATGTAACTGTGAAGTTATTTTTTAACATACTGCCAAAATTTATGTAGCATTAAATAAATGAATTTAAACGAAATTTTGAAACAAGATGAAAAAGTATTTAAATAAAAAAAATGAATTTTAACAATTTTGAAATTTATAAATTTAATTCAGTTCGACTATTAAATATCTATTGATGTCACCATATTTTACACTCTAATTAAATTACTTCAAAGATTGATTTTATAAATTTTTGAAACGTGTCCTTAAAATAAAAACAAATCTGGTGTGAAACACTCACACAACTTTCTCTTGCCAATGCAAATAATTAACAATAAACCTAAAATTAGTAATAAAACATTAGAAATAAACATCAAATTAACCTCAATAAACATAACCTAATTTCAATCATGAGTGAAAGACGCAAAATGAAAATCAATCCCAGTTTGGCTTAAAAATACGGAAAATAACTCTTTCACGCTAAACCAGGCTCTGTACAGGAAAAAGCTTTAAATGAAAGTTGTAGATCTTTTTATTTCCTATGAAATTAATTTCATACACTTTTGTCGTAAAGTGCATTCTAAGGCCGAAATCTTAAAAACATCGATTTTCACACGTTTTCGTGAGAAAAAAAACAGAAAATCGCTAATCACTGCTAAACTAGGCCTAAGCGTTACACAAAAAAATGTTTGAAATAAAACTTGTAGGATTTTAAATTCTCTACAACTTTTATTGGATAAAGTTTTGCGCTAAAATGCATATTAAAGCCGTAATCTTAAAAAAATAATTTCTTTACGTGAAAACAGCCTCAGCGAGAATTTCAGCAAACATGACGCCTACCCTATCTTGTAGAGAATAAAAAATTGAGTAAACCAGGCAATTTTTAAAAAATCGTAGGACCAGTTTTTGAGAAAATCACAAAAAAGTGAAAAATGACACGAATAAACTACTTCTTCCGGTTAACCGATTTTGATGAAAATGTTCGTGTCGGGTCCGGTAGTGGTATGTAACTTAAGTTTCAAGTTCGTACGATGTTTCGTTCGTGAGATATTCTGTTCACACACACACACACACACACACACACACACACACACACACACACACACACACACACACACACACACACACACACACGCACACGCACGCACACATACACACGCACGCACGCACGCGCACACTCACGCACAAAGAGCGAGAAAGAGAGAGAGAGAGAGAGAGAGAGAGAGAGAGAGTGAGAGAGAAAGAGAGAGCGAGAGAGAGAGAGAGCAATCGCTAAAAACATGTTTTTTGGGTCCATGGGGTCAAAGAACGTGTAGATCCGGTGAAAACTCGATTTCATAAAATCGACATGAAAACAATACTTTCCTTCCTAAATATTCATGTAGGCAAGAGAAAGTAATAATACGTGAGTAACGGAAGTGCGTCAAAGAAACGTTTTTATGAGTCATAACGACAACACATTATTCAAATAGCTTACTTCATTCCCCTGAAACAAACACAGTATTAATAATAATAATAATAATAATAATAATAATAATAATAATAATAATAATAATAATAATAATAATAATAATATTGTAGCTCCGTTTCTCTGATGCACACACATGCAATTATTCCTGTATGATTAGACGATTGTTAAAAAGCCGTTTTGAACCGGGTTGAACAATCTTTTAGATCCGCCCGCTTCCTTACCCCCCCCCCCACCCATACTAATGCTAGTTCCTGTCACAATTCAACGTTAATTTTTAATGCATCTTTTTAATAAAGTTGGTTCCCATGTGGCCAACATTTGTGTGTTTTTATTCATGTACTACAGTCGTACCCCGCTATACGAATTTGGTTAGAACACCTTTTTACTTTCTCTTGCTTATCTGTATAAAAGAAATTGTGATTTTGTCTCTTCATTTTTTAAAAATGCCCCAAATTTTGTTTCTACGCCAGATGTACCTCGTAAACACCGAAAATAAGTTCAGCTGAATTTTTGTCTGTTTGTTTGTATGCATTGTGTGTAGTATGCTGAATAGGTCTATAATAAAATATATAGGACATTACAAGATCTACAACTTTTATTCATAGCATTTTTTTGTACAGTGCCTAGTTTCCGAATCCGAATCCATGTTGAGAGGGCTAAGAAGCCCTATGTTGGCAACATCGTGTTAAGGAACACCTGGTCGCTCGTTGAATATAATTACAGAACTAATGCAACTCGGGAATTGAGGTGAATTGTATAGATGAAAGTAATATTGGATTCAGGATTTGCTTGGGGAAGGGAGCATGGCGTCTAAGAAGTTATGGAATAAGTGTATGAGGTGGAAGTTTCTTATTAGGGTGTTAATTTGTGTGGTTGGAATGAGTTAATTTAAGGTGGAGGTGAATATTAGAGGATGGTGGAAAGGTGTTAAGGGTTGGAAACGGCTCTTTTAATTTTTGTTGATTTTTTTTTTATATATTTTTCAGTTGGCCTTTTTTTTAACAGATATTAAGGGTTAGAGGAAATCGTGAAACGGTAGAGTCAAGTAGTCTTCTGGTGGGTGTGGCGTTTCATATAGTTGTCGGACGATGTCGATACTGGAGGTCTTTCCAGCGTCGTGTAGTTTCCGTGAGGTATTATAGATATAGTCTTCGATGGAAGGGAAGTGTAGGTGCCTAGTTTAGCGTGACAGTGATTTTCCGTATTTTTAAGCCAAACTGAGGTTGATTTTCATTTTGCGTCTTTCATATATGATTAAAATTAGGTTATGTTTATTGAGGTTAGTTTTGTTGTTTATTTCTAATGTTTTATTACTAATGGTAGGATAATTGTTAATTATTTGCATTGGCAAGAGGAAGTTGTGTGAGTGTTTCACATCAGATTTTTAGAAGAATATTAACATAACAAAATTATTAACGGAGGCCTATGCGCCGGTAAAACCTGTAGTCATTGAGTCAGTTACCTACCTGCCCATTCCACCCTATACCCTATACACCTTTTCTCGGTCACATTTTCAAAAATGAATCACTCGTCTTAATAGTGGTCACCATCTTGGTGTTCTTATTACTTTCTCTTGCCTATATGAATATATAGGAAGGAAAGTATTGTTTTCATGTCGATTTTTCGAAATTGAGTTTTCACCGGATCTATACGTTTTCAGACCCCCTGAACCCACACAAACATGTTTTTAGCGATTGGTGTGTGTGTGTGTGTGTGTGTGTGTGTGTGTGTATGTGAACAGAATATCTCAAGAACGGAACATTGTACGAACTTGAAACTTGAAACTTAAGTTACATATCACTACCGGACCCGACACGAACATTTTCATCAAAATCGGTCAACCGGAAGTAGTAGTTTATTCGTATAATTTTTCACTTTTTGCGATTTTCTCAAAAACTAGTCCTACGATTTTTTATAAAATCAACTGGTTTACTACATTTTTTATGCTCTACAATATAGGGTAGGCGCCATGTTTGCTGAAATTCTGCTTGAGGCTGTTTTTACGTAAAAACATTTTCTTTTTAAGATTGCGGCTTTAATATGCATTTTAGCGCAAAACGTTATATAATAAAAGTTGTAGCGAATGTAAAATTCTACAACTTTTATTTCAAACATTTGTTTGTATAACGCTTAGTTTAGCGGTAATTTCCGATTATCTGTTTTTTTTTCTCACGAAAACGTGAGAAAAATCGATTTTTTAAAGATTTCGGTCTTAGTATGCATTTTACGACAAAAGTGTATATAATAAAAGTTATAGAAAATTAAAAGATCTACAACTTTTGTTTAGAGCATTTTTCTCTACAGAGCCTAGTTTAGCGTGAAAGCGTGATTTTCCGTATTTTTAAGCCAAACTGAGTTCGATTGTCATTTTGCGTCATTCACTCATGATTAAAATAAGGTTATGTTTTTGAGGTTAGTTTTTGTTTATTTCTAATATTTTATTAATAATGTTAGGTTTATTATTAATTATTTGCATTGGCAAGAGAAAGTTGTGTGAGTGTTTCACACCAGATTTTTTACTTTCTCTTTCCTGTATGAATATACAGGGTGATTTTTAAGTATGGAAACAACTTTATATTGCGTAACTGAGATGTATTTCGCAAAAGAAGCTTATGCGGATCTGCTTATTTTTAAAAATCCAACTTCTTTTTGGTTTTGAAATTTTTCTCCGCCATCTTGGATCCGCCACATTGGATTGAACATTATGTTTTTGAATGGGATGTTGGTCGTGTGATACGTCATTCCAATGTGAAATTTTAAGAAAAAACCAATGGCGCAAACCGTTTTTCAATAGATGCCTTCGTGTTTTAGTTATAAGCACTCAAAGTTGCAATTTTAGAAAAATTATGTTAGCAATAAAATAAGTAGAACGCACTGCATAAACCATTTTATTGCATTTTTCAATCATAAAGTATCTAATTACTAAGTTCAAACGGTGGTAAGACATGATAATAATGAGAAAAAAATATTATAAATAAATAATATTATAATATTTTCCGTATTTTTTAAGCCAAACTGAGGTTGATTTTCATTTTGCGTCTTTCACTCATGATTAAAATAATGTTATGTTTTTTGAGGTTAGTTTTTTTGTTTATTACTAATGTTAGGTTATACTGTTCAAATTATTTGCATTGGCAAGAGAAAGTTGTGTGAGTGTTTCACACCAGATTTTATATATTAGAAGAAAGATTACTAGGGAAATTTTACTTTCCATACGGGACTTTTTATTTTGAAAAGTTACCACCATTTAGAGCCATACTGTCATACTTACACCTAATTTGTTAGTTGCAGGATTAAAATAAATAGTTCTGTTTCTTATTACATGGTCAACCAATTAAATGAGTGAATCATTTACGAATAGAAGAGGTAGAGGTGTATTGTGACACTAATCAGAGTTATCTCCTCTCAAAGTTATGAATTTCATTATACAGCCAGACCCTGTGGTGAATGAAGTGAAGGTGTCATTTGCAGAGTGGAAAATATGTGCTTTTCAGAGGGCTTGGCATGCTGATAAGCGTACTTTTCCACTCAGTGAGTTGTGGCACCGGTAAACCACCTCACTCCTCGATTTACTTAGTAAAACCTCTACAGGTTCAAACCATCCTTTCGGCTGATCACCTAAACTAAACAGACAACACTATCATACTATTCGAATGGATTGTACTTAGGCTTGATTGGACCTAGGCTTAGACTGTACTTAGGCTAGATTGTACTGTAGACCAATCCAGAGGTAAAGTCGTCGCCAAAATCAGCTGTTTATCAGCTGATTTTCGGAGACAAAGGTTTCTGGTTCAAATCCTAGTAAAGGTAGTTACTTTTATACGGATTTGAATACTAGACAGTGGTTACCGGTGTACTTTGATGGTTGGGGTTCAATTAACCATACACTCTCAGGAATGGTCGACCTGAGTCTGTACAAGATTACACCTCATTTACACGTCATACATATCATCCTTACCTCATTGGGCCATGCGGTTGGTTGCTTATTGTTCTCAATTGAACAGATTGCAACGTGCACACATTAGGCATAAATAGGCTAGTGGATTGTAATAAACGTGATGCACTTTAAATGGAAAATACATTATTACAATATTTATACATTAAATAATAAAATGTAATAATGTAATTGCGAAAAAACATATAATATTTATATTTCACCTTGAAATAGAAAATATAAAATGTCCACTATATAACAGAGACAGCAGGCTGTGTTCGTTCTTCGTCTGTTCGATTACATACATTCATGTCGTCCTTTGTCCTAGTTAGTCCATTACTAATTCATTGCAATATCATCACACGATTACTGTCCATAAATAGTTTCATTACATATTACGTTAACGAACATTAGTTTCTGATACGTTTACGTGTCGTTACAAACCTCATTGGGGATGTTTTACAATACTATATTATGTGAACGTTTTATATTGGTGGCTATTTTTACTTTCTCTTGCCTATTTAATTATTTTTGAGAATAAAAAATTTAGTAAATGGCGCGATTTAAAAAAAAATCGTAGGACCAATTTTTGAGAAAGTTGCAAAAAAGTGAAAAATTACACGAATAAACTACTACTTTCGGTTGACCGATTTTGATGAAAATGTTCTTGTCGGGTCTGGTAGTGCTATGTAACTTAAGTTTCAAGTTCGTACGATGTTCTGTTCTTGAGATATTCTGTTCACACACACGCGCGCGCGCGCACAGACACACACACACACACACAGACCAATCGCTAAAAACATGTTTTTTTTTGGGTTCAGGGGGTCTGAAAACGTGTAGATTCGGTGAAGAGTGTATTTGTTGTGATCGGCATGAAAACAATACTTTCCTTCATATGTATTCATACAGGCAAGAGAAATTAAAAACTGATAATGTTGTTAAAATATCCACCAAAGAAAAACCGGGCATAAAAAAACATACTTGCCTTAAATTACTTGCCTCGTACTTCGTGGTGACGATTACTTAGAATAAATCACAGGTGGACAATAAAGAAAAAAAACTGTCATTTATCCCTAGAATTTTTTTTTAAATAATGTTTTGGCACGCAATGATATTAATTAGAAAATTGCATAATCAATAAATTTAAGGCGTGAAAATAAAAAATGAACTTAATATAATTTAAATTACTAACGGGTGATTCAAAAAGAGCGCCGGTTTTTAAACGGCTGGTAAATTTTTGTTTATCGGTTGTCAACATTGTTAGACCTCATTTCTATTTCGGAGAACATTCCGATTGACGATTCAGTTGTAGTTTCTCTTGTTCGCAGTGTAGTACTCTCGCAGTCTGTGTCTAACCATGGAGAAGTTTACTATTGCACAACGAGTGTTAATCGTCAAAACATTTTACCAGAGAGGAGAGAGTTATGCGGCTACTGTCAGGCGACTTCGCGGTACTCTAGGACGTAATGAAGCACCGAATGAATCAACAGTTCGCAGGCTCATGGAAAAGTTTTTTGAGACGGGTTCAACAGTCGACCTTAAAAGTTCTGGACGTCGTCGTTCTGGCCGAACTAAGCAGACCGTTGCGTTGGTTCGTGACAGTATGGCTGTTATCCCAGCAAAATCAATACGTCGCCGTTCTCAACAATTGGGTTTGCGATGTTCTTCTGTACGGAGAATTCTTCGGTACGATCTTCAATATCACCCGTATAAAATTCAGTTGACGCAACATTTGAAAGTGGCAGACCACCAGAAGAGACGACAGTTTGTTGACTGGGTATTGAGAAAACGGCAGGATGATGACACCTTCGCAAACAAAATTGACGCCTTGTGACTTTCATCTTTGGGGTCATCTGAAGTCATTGGTGTATGCCAATAAACCCCGAAACATCAATGACTTGAAGGAGGAAATTCGACGGGTTATCGGGCAAATGGAAGTCGAAACTTGTCGTGCAGTAATATCCAATTTCATGGACAGAGTTGATGCGTGCCAGCGCAGTAGAGGAGGACACATGCATGACATCATTTTTCATACATGAAATCGGAAGGTAAGATGAACTTGTTGATGTATTTATTTTCAGTTTTTCAATAAAATAAATCTCTTAATTTGATATATCAAAACCGGCGCTCTTTTTGAATCACCCTATACTTCATTATTGTTATTCGTCATTGTACCTTTTAAGTGTTGTGTATTCTATTTTTGTAGCCTTTACTTGTTAACGATTAGATGTTATCGGAGATTGAATCTCATTTCCTGTCAGGTAGAATTAAAAGAAATGTCATGTCAACGGATATGAAATGTGTCTTCATTTGAAACTTTTAATGCCTTCTTTATCTGATAATTGAACAATTTGATTAAGACGTATGACTTGTTTGTTTTCGTCACTCATTGGATATAGTCCATACTAATTAGGTGGTTTATGTATGGTCAACACAACGCCCCAAATCGTCGCTTCGTTTCGATTCATTTTTTTACTTTCTCTTGCCTATATGAATATATAGGAAGAAAAGTATTGTTTTCATGTCGATTTTAACAAATACACTATTCACCGGATCTACACGTTTTCAGACCCCCTGAACCCAAAAAACATGTTTTTAGCGATTGGTCTGTGTGTGTGTGTGTGTGTGTGTGTGTGTGTGTGCGTGCGCGCGTGTGTGTGTGTACGCGTGCGAACAGAATATCTCAAGAACGGAACATTGTACGAACTTGAAACTTTAAACTTAAGTTACATACCACTACCGGATACGACACGAACTTTTTCATCAAAATCGGTCAACCCGAAGTAGTAGTTTATTCGTGTCATTTTTCACTTTTTTGCGATTTTTTCAAAAACTGGTCGTACGATTTTTTTAAAAATCGCCTCATTTAGTACATTTTTTTAATGTTCTACATGATAATGTAGGCACCATATCAGCTGAAATTATTGGGGAGGCTGTGCTCTCGAAGAAAAAAATGTTTTTTAAGATTGCGACTTTAATATGCATTTTAGCGCAAAAATATAATATAATAAAAGTTGTAGAGAATTACAATATTTGTAGATCATAACAACAATATTTTTCAACTGGATGAGTAGGTAGGAACGAATGGTAGACGACCTCACTCCTCGTTTTACTAAGTATTGCCTGTAGAGCTTTAAAACAAGCCTTTCCGCTGATCAGTAACAACTATGAAACTAATTGCTTTAAAACGAGATCTAACTGATAGAATTTAGTGGTTAGGAACTGTTATTCGGTACGGAAATATAAACTAACAACTAAATGTTTCCTTAACTAAATGAAAAAACCCATGCAAATATTTTTCTGTTTGAAAAGAACTAAAAAAATCTGGTGTGAAACACTCACACAACTTTCTCTTGCCAATGCAAATAATTAACAATAAAACCTAACATTATTAATAAAACATTAGAAATAAACAAAAAACTAACCTCAATAAACATAACCTGTTTTTAATCATGACTGAAAGACGCAAAATGAAAATCTACCTCAGTGTGGCTTAAAAATACGGATAATCACTCTTTCACGCTAAATTAGACTCTGTAGAGAAAAATGCTTTAAATAAAAGTTGTAGATCTTTTAATTTTCTATAAATTTTGTTATATACACTTTTGTCGTAAAATGCATTCTAAGGCCGAAATCTTAAAAAAATCGATTTTCCACACGTTTCCGTGTTAAAAAAACAGAAAATCGCTAATTACTGCTAAACTAAGCGTTATACAAAAAAATGTTTGAAATAAAAGTTGTAGGTTTTCAAATTCTCTACAACTTTTATTATATACATTTTTGCTCTAAAATTGATATTAAAGCTGCAATCTTTAAAAAAATATTTTTTTACGTGAAAACACCCTCACCAAATATTTCAGAAAACATGACACCTACCCTATCTTGTAGAGAATAAAAAATTGAGTAAATAAGGCGATTTTTAAAAAAATTGTAGGACCAGTTTTTCAGAAAATCGCAAAAAAGTGAAAAATTATACGAATAAACTACTACTTCCGGTTGACCGATTTTGATGAAAATGTTCGTGTCGGGTCCAGTAGTGGTATGTAACTTAAGTTTCAAGTTTCAAGTTCGTACGATGTTCCGTTCTTGAGATATTCTGTTCACACAAAGACCAATCGCTAAAAACATGTTTTTTGGGTTCAGGGGGTCTGAAAACGTGTAGATCCGGTGAAAACTCGATTTCGAAAAATCGACATGAAAACAATACTTTTTTTCCTATATATTCATATAGGCAAGAGAAAGTAAAAAACCTATGCAAATATTTTTCTGTTTGAAAAGAACTAAAAAAATCTGGTGTGAAACACACAACTTTCTCTTGCCAATGCAAATAATTAACAATATACTAAATATTATTAATAAAACATTAGAAATAAACAAAAATTAACCTGAATAAACATAACCTTTTTTAATCATGAGTGAAAGACGCAAAATGAAAATGACCCTCGGTTTTGCTAAAAAGTACGGAAAATCACTCTTTTACGCGAAACTAGGCTCTGAAGAGAAAAATGTTTTAAATAAAAGTTGTAGATCTTTTAATTTTCTATAAATTTTGTTATATACACTTTTGTCGTAAAGTGCATACTAAGGCCGAAATCTTAAAAAAATCGATTTTTTACACGTTTTCGTGAGAAAAAAAAAACAGAAAATCGCTAATTACTGCTAAACTAAGCGTTATACAAAATGTTTGAAATAAAAGTTGTAGGATTTAAAATTGTCTACAACTTTTATTATATAAATTTTTGCGCTTAAATACAAATTAAAGCCGCAATATTTAAAAAAATATTTTTTTACGTGAAAACACCCTCACCAAATATTTCAGAAAACATGACACCTACCCTATCTTGTAGAGAATAAAAAATTGAGTAAATCAGGCGATTTTTAAAAAAATCGTAGGACCAGTTTTTCAGAAAATCGCAAAAAAGTAAAAAATAACTCGAATAAACTACTACTTCCGGTTGACGGATTTTGATGAAAATGTTCGTGTCGGGTTCGGTAGTGGTATGTAAGTTAAGTTTCAAGTTCGTACGATGTTCCTTTCTTGAGATATTTTGTACACACACACACACACTCACACAAACATACACACACACAGACCTATCGCTAGAAACATGTTTGTGTGGGTTCAGGGGGTCTGAAAACGTGTAGATCCGGTGAAAACTCGATTTCTTAAAATCGAAATAAAAACAATACTTTCCTTCCTATATATTCATACTGTATAGGCAAGAGAAAGTAAAAAATCGTTCTAACACTGAAATATTTAAATTTTTTTCTAGTTTTTTTTAAAGTCGCATCGACAGCTTGGTTATAAGCAACTACTGAGGGTTTTGGTACCTTAATGGTGGTTTTAACGTTTTAAAATTTTTGGATCCTAGTCGGGAATCGAACGCAGGACCTTTCGCTTTGTAGGCAAGCACCCTAGTCACTACGCCACGGAAGCGGTTTTAAAATACACAAATTATTCCATTAATTTTTGTTGAAAAGTTTTTTTTGGAAATTTTCGGTTATCCGGACGTCCGGTAAACCGGATGTTATCACTATTTAAAATATATCATCGTCCTGTTTTGCGGACGTTAGTTCTGAAAGGGTTGACAATGAGGTCTAACTGATGGAATGTTGTGGTAAGGAACTGTTATTTGGTACGGAAATATAAACTAACAACTAAATGTTTCCTTAACTAAATTAAAAACCCATGCAGATATTTTTCTGTTGGAAAAGAACTGAAAAAAAAACAAACAAAAATAGCCGTTATTTTGTTGTCTTCCATACGGGTATGAAATGTTTGTAAGATACTACTACATGGAAATCTACTTTAGACTTGCATTGTAAGCACATTCATCCGTCAGGTATTCTGTTAAAACTATTTTCAAGAAACTCGCTGACTGAAAAGTTTCTTGACACTTTTTTCAAAAATTCACAGAATTTTGTATTGCTAATGAAAATAATTACCAATAAAACCTACCATTAGAAATAAACAATAAAACTAATCTCAAAAAACATAACCTTATTTTAATTATGGGTGAATGGTGCAAAATAAAAATCAACCTTAGTTAGGCTAAATAATACGGGAGATAATTCTTTCACGCTTAACTAAGCTAACTGTAGAGAAAAATGCTTAAAAATAATCTTCTAGATCTTTTAATATCCTATAAATTTAATTAAACTGTATTATATGAGGCGGGTCATAGCAAAACTTGCCTTCTCCATTTTACAAAATTTGTTAGTAGAGGTAAAAATGTATTTCTGTTTTTAGATTGATAATTTTCACTCTCAAAAGTGATTTTCAGAAGCTTAGTAGTGTAAAAATACAAATAATTTACCTTAAGCACCATGTAAGAAAATCTGAAGAAAAATCTGGTGTGAAACACTCACACAACTTTCTCTTGCCAATGCAAATAATTAACAATAAACCTAATATTAGTAATAAAACATTAGAAATAAACAAAAAACTAACCTCAATAAACATAACCTAATTTTAATCATGAGTGAAAGACGCAAAATGAAAATCAACCTCAGTTTGGCTTAGAAATACGGAAAATCGCTCTTTCTCTCTAAACTAGGCTCTGTAGAGAAAAATGCTTTAAATAAAAGTTGTACATCTTTTAATTTCCTATAAATTTAATTATATACCATTTTGTCGTAAAATGCATTCTAAGGCCGAAATCTTTAAAAAATCAATTTTTCACACGTTTTCGTGAGAAAAAAACAGAAAATCGCAAATTACCGCTAAACTAAGCGTTATACAAAAAAATGTTTGAAACAGAAGTTGTAGGTTTTTAAATTCTCTACAACTTTTATTATATAAGTTTTTGCGCTAAAATTTATATTAAAGCCGTAATCTTAAAAAAACAACGTTTTTACGTGAAAACAGCCTCACCGAGAATTTCAGCAAACATGGCGCCTACCCTATCTTGTAGAGAATAAAAAATTGAGTAAAATAGGCGATTTAAAAAAAAAATCGTAGGACCAGTTTTTGAGAAAATCGCAAAAAAGTGAAAAATTATACGAATAAACTACTACTTCCGGTTGACCGATTTTGATGAAAATGTTCGTGTCGCGTCCGGTAGTGGTATGTAACTTAAGTTTCAAGTTTCAAGTTCGTACGATGTTCCGTTCTTGAGATATTCTGTTCACACACAGACAGACACACACAGACACACACACAGACCAATCGCTTAAAACATGTTTGTGTGGGTTCAGGGGGTCTGAAAACGTATAGATCCGGTGAAAACTCGATTTCTTAAAATCGACATGAAAACAATACTTTCCTTCCTATATATTCATATAGGCAAGAGAAAGTAAATATATAGCTAATTTAAAAATGTTCAGTACTGGATATGACAAGTTTTGCTACACCCAGATGGATAAGACCAGTTTTGGTATATCACTATCTGGATTAGACAAGTTTTGCTAAGGCAAAAAAAAACTTACAATATTCTGTTATTTAAACTTAATTTTTATTGATTGCATGTTATTAGGTTACATCATTAATTAAAAAACAAGACAAATTAAATAAATGCAAAATATTAAAAAGTTATGATTGCACAAAAATATATTAATGTCTGTCTTATCACTTTAAATAATTAAATCCACCTCTTCTGCTCTACCATCTAGTTCACAATATTGTTCATCTTTTGTTAATAATTGAAGAGCAAGATTTTGAAACAATAAAACTTCTTGCTCTTTAAAAAGTGTTTTAAAAAAATTTAGTTCACTAACACTATCGCAATTATCTCCATAGTGTTTTACCAACAATTTTCTTATGTCTGTCAGTTTAGCAGGTTTAATTGTAATCTGAGACGATGTAATAATTTTAGGTATCATATTGTACAGCTTGGCTCCTTTTTTACTTTCTCTTGCCTATAAGAATATATAGGAAGGAAAGTATTGTTTTCATGTCGATTTTTCGAAATCGAGTTTTCACCGGATCTATACGTTTTCAGACCCCCTGAACCCAAAAAACATGTTTTTAGCGATTGGTCTGTGTGTGTGTGTGTGTGTGTGTGTGTGTGTGTGTGTGTGTGTGTCTGTGTGTGAACAGAATATCTCAAGAACGGAACATCGTACGAACTTGAAACTTGAAACTTAAGTTACATACCACTACCGGACGCGACACGAACATTTTCATCAAAATCGGTCAACCGGAAGTAGTAGTTTATTCGTATAATTTTTCAGTTTTTTGCGATTTTCTCAAAAACTGGTCCTACGATTTTTTTTAAAATCGCCTATTTTACTCAATTTTTTATTCTCTACAAGATAGGGTAGGCGCCATGTTTGCTGAAATTCTCGGTGAGGCTGTTTTCACGTAAAAACGTTGTTTTTTAAGATTACGGCTTTAATATAAATTTTAGCGCAAAAACTTATATAATAAAAGTTGTAGAGAATTTAAAAACCTACAACTTCTGTTTCAAACATTTTTTTGTATAACGCTTAGTTTAGCGGTAATTTGCGATTTTCTGTTTTTTTTCTCACGAAAACGTGAGAAAAATCGATTTTTTTAACATTTCGGTCTTAGTATGCATTTTACGACAAAAGTGTATATAATTAAATTTATAGAAAATTAAAAGATCTACAACTTTTGTTTAGAGCATTTTTCTCTACAGAGCCTAGTTTAGCGTGAAAGCGTGATTTTCCGTATTTTTAAGCCAAACTGAGTTCGATTGTCATTTTGCGTCATTCACTCATGATTAAAATAAGGTTATGTTTTTGAGGTTAGTTTTTGTTCATTTCTAATGTTTTAATACTAATTTTAGGTTTATTGTTAATTATTTGCATTGGCAAGAGAAAGTTGTGTGAGTGTTTCACACCAGATTTTTTAAAATACTTTTGGGTTCACCTAATTCTAGTCTGAATGAGACTTCTCCTCTAACTAACTGTTTCGAGCCCATTTTTCTGGATCTCCAACTCGTTTTCTCCCTTTACCCGGGTCAGCAAGAGTAACTTTTTCACTCATATCAAATTATGAAAAATATTTTTTGCGTAAATTAAAACAACTGGGCCACTATTTGAACCCATTCATTCACCTTGGCCATATAGCCTACATGTACATAAAATGTTACCTATTCTTATGCGCACTAAACTGCGCACATATCGCTTTGCGTAAAATTGGCCTCATACATGAACAAATTCTTTAAGAGTCCAGCAAGTACTGCAATCTATTGGGACTTTTGAAAAGTTTTAATATAAAAAAATAGTACTTTAAGAATATATATATATATATATATATATATATTTTAAATTCCTAGTATGTGTACGTTGCAATCTGTTCAATTGAGAACAATAAGCAACCCCATGACCCAATGAGATGAGGATGATATGTTTGACGTGTATAGTCAATGTTTGAGGTATAGTCTTGTACAGACTCAGGTCGACAATTCCTGAGAGAGTATGGTTAATTAAATTCCAACCATCAAAGTACACCGGTAACCACTGTCTAATCCGTATAAAAATAACTATTTTTACTAGGATTTGAACCAGGAACCTTCATCTCCGAAAATCAGCTGTTAAAACGCTGATTTTGGCGACGAGTTTACCTTTTGACCAACCTGGGTGTTAGCGCTTGTAAGGCGCTGGATAAAAGACAATGAAACGAATTTAAACTGAATAATTTTCCAGCACTTAGTAAACGATTAATTGACTTATTTCGGAGGACCACGTCAGTTTTAAGCGGCTGCCGACCACAGCAAAAACGATTTAAAGAATAAACAAAATGAATTAATAATAGGAGAAACAAAATAACGAAAGGTAGCGGACATAATTGGTAGGGAAAAGACATAGGGAGACACACAATTGAATAACTAACCGTAACAAATGAAAAACGTTCTTACCTGGAATCCATAAAACGACTTGAAACTTGTAGATAAGCACGTGGAAGCACACTGGTAACATTGCAATGAATACACTACGACAGTTCACAATAAAAAACACATGAGCAATTGGATACAATTCACATAAAGCATAGAATAACGAACAGTTTAGGTTTGTAGTAAACCAACGAGTAACGAAACGAACTGATTGTAAACGAAGAAATGGCAGGGAATCGCCACCCAAGCCACACGCTAAGCGCAAGAGACAAGAACGCTTCCATTCATCACGGAAGCTGAGACAAGAGTGTGTTAAGGAAGAAGCCGGATATGCAGACGGGAGTAGGGATGCGGATGACGTGACTTAATGATGTCACGCGGAAACAAAGACAGGAACAAATTGTGATTAGCGGGGAAAACAGTTTGAATTAACCCCGGGAAGACTGGCGATAACACTGGGGGTAAGAATATAATAACTTTTTTTTAAATCTAAGATAAAAATTCGTGACTGAATGGGTTCATTAACTTTGCTTCAAATGAAAATCATACAACTTCTACTGAAACACACTCAATCGCTCAATAACGCACAGTCATCTGATTACGCGGTTCGTCAACCGGCCGGTCACTAGTTTGAAACCCAATAATCCTATTGGTTGTTTGGAAAAGGCCAGTTTTGCACTGCCAGCTTGAAGGATAAGACGAGTTTTGCTATAACCCTCTTATTTCTTCTTTAATTTTTAATAAGAATTTTTTTTTTCCTAATTTGTGTACGTTGCAATCTGTTCAATTCAGAACAATAAGCAACCCCATGACCCAATGAGATGAGGATGATGTGTATGACGTGTAAATGAGGGTGTAGTCTTGTACAGACTGAGAGAGTATGGTTAATTAAACCCCAACCATTAAAGTACACCGGTAACCACTGTCTAGCATTCAAATCCGTATAAAAGTAACTACCTTTACTAGGATTTGAACCACGAATCTTCGTCTCCGAAAATCAGCTGTTAAACAGCTGATTTTGGCGACGACTTTACCTCTAGACCAACCCGGTGGGTTAATAAGAATTGACGAGTTATGCTACGATGTTTTTGTGTTAACAGATAGAACTTTTTCTAGGCTTTACAATGATACAAATATCTCATTTTTGAAAAAAATGGAGAAGGCAAGTTTTGCTATGACCCGCCTCATATTATTTATTTATTTAATTACATTTATATGGGTTCGAATCCCATCCATTCAGGCACGGCATATTTTCATACTTTACAAATTCATTTCATCCTTCACCGTCTGCATTAGCAGTAATTGCACAACAGTCAGACGTTAAAAAAAAAATATATATATATATATATAAATTTAATTACATACATTATGTTGTACTTTTGTTGTGTAACGCATACTACGGCCGAAATTTTAACAAATTTATTTTTTTTACAAATTTTCATGAAAAAACCCAGAAAAACACAAATTACCACTTAACTAAGCGTTATATAAAGAAATTTTTAAAATAAAAGTTGTTTTTAAATTTTTTACAACTTTGATTTCATTAACTTCTGCCGTAAAAAGGATATTAAAGCCGCAATCTTATATAAAAAGATTTTTTTTTTTTTACGAGAGCACAACCTCCCGAAGTATTTCAGCAGACATGGCGCCTATCCTATCACGTAGAGCATAAAAAATGTAGCAAGGTGATTTAAAAAACGTCGTCGGACACGTTTTTGAGAGGATCGCAAAAAAGTGATAAATTATAGGAATAAACTTTTATTAATTCTGGTTGACCGATTTTGATGCAAATGTTCGTTTGGTTCCTTTAGAAGTACCACTTAACTTTTTAAACTTTAACTTTATTTTCCCATACAAAGTTACAATAATTATTTTACAAATAATAATACAGTAAAAATATATAGAAAACAAAAGAGAGAGAAAAAGAAACAAAAATAATATATGTATGTAATAAAAATCTGATCCCTCTTCTCCCCCTCTTCCAGCACTTACATTACAAAAATTACCGAAAATCACGCCTGCAGAGGTTAAATCACCTTTGCGCTGGCATGAGTTGCTGAAATAATTAATTTACTAGTATAATTCATTTATTAATAAATAAAAAGTATTTTAATAATAAAATTAAAAATAAAATTTTTGTATGAACTATTTCCAAATGATACGACACGAACTTAAGTTCCACGTTTCAACTTCGTACGATGTTCCGTTCTTGAAATATTTTGCGCGCGCGCGCGCACGCACGCACGCACGCACGCGCACACGCACGCACGCACGCACGCGCACACACACACACACACACACACACACACACCAATAGCTAAGAACATGTTTTATTTGGGGGGGGGGGGCCTGAAAACGTGCAGGTATATCCGGTGAAGAGTGGAGTTGTTAAAATCGACATTAAAATAATACTTTTCTTCCTATATATATTTATACAGGCAAGAGAAAGTATAAATAATATTATTTCTTAACATTTATATATTTTGTTTTTTTATTCCTACTATGTGGACGTTGAAATCTGTTCAATTGGGAAAAATAAGCAACCCCATGACCCAATGAGATGAAGATGATGTGTACGACGTGTAAATGAGTTGTAGTCTTGTACAAACCCAGGCCGACCATTCCTGACAGAGTATGGTTAATTAAACCCCAACCATCAAAGTACACCGGTAACCACTGTCTAGTATTCAGATCCGTATAAAAGTAACTACCTTTACTAGGATTTGAACCAGGAACCTTCATTTCCGAAAAACAGCTGATTTTGGCGACGACTTTACCTCTAGACCAACCTGGTGGGTTATCATAAATAATAGTAAAAATTTGGCGTAATGCCGTATTTCCGTGACGTTTTTTCACCCTACTTTAATAAAAATGAAATTGTAGAGTCCTACACGTGGTTATTTCATCTGGATTCTGTAAAAAGATTTAAAAATTAATTTGAGCGGGGACATATTTCAATGGCGTTTGTATTAGTGTTATACGGATTTGAATGCTAGACAGTAGTTGTTGGTGTACTTTGATGGTTGGGGTTCAATTAACCATACTCTCTCAGTCTGTACAAGACTACACCTCATTTACACGTCATACACATCACCTCATCTCAATGGGTCATGGGGTTGCTTATTGTTCTGAATTGAACAGATTGCAACGTACACAACACATTAGGGATTGCAAAAAAAAAGTTTACAAACAAAAGTGCCTTCTAGATTGAAAGAGAAATACTTTATATTCATATTATTTTTTTTAGATTTTGTTATCAGGAACTGCACATTATTGACAACTACCCAATTTGATCGCTGCTCTGCTGTATTATTTGACGTGAATTAGTGACATGAGTTTGAACATGAACAGGGTCCCCTAATAGAGATTGTTCACGTAAGGCTGTCAGCTGGTCACCATACAAAGTCGCTTTCCCAACAGGTGTTACTTAACAAATAATAGCGACTTACTACCAGCTGACTGACTGGGCTTTTAAAGATTACTTGAACGGGCTACCGGTTAACGGAGACCTGTTGACGATTTGAGAATTTAAATTATACGGCCACCTGGTTATCGATATATAGGCAGTGCCTCCTTGATTTTAGCTTTCTCCTTTATTAAAGTATAAAATCGATCCGTAATAAGGCCGGTCGATTTGCCACTGCCTTCTGTTTCGTTTGGTTCGGATTACATCAACTGACCGTAACTAAATGAATGGACTAGGCACTAGGCAGTAGGCAGTAGGCTCTCTAATGGCTGGCGTATCGCTTATTATAGTTATCGATACAAGGTCTTCGGTTTTTGCTCTAATATTGCCTACTGGTAAAGCGTGCTGCTGCACGAAGAGTTATTCAAATTACTAAAACAACGTTTTTCTGAAGTTTGCTTTTCCCAATAATTATAGTAGAATATTACCTTTAGGTAATACTAAAACATACTAATAATAAATACTAAAATAATAATACTAAAATAATACCCAATATTGTTGTTGATTAGGTCATCAGCCGAAGGGCTGGTTTGAACCTGTAGAGGTTTTACTAAGTAAAACAAGGAGTGAGGTGGTTTACCATTGCCACAACTCACTGAGTGGAAAAGTACGCTTATCAGCATGCCAGGCCCTCCGAAAAGCAATCACTTTCCACCCTGCAAATGACACCTTCACTTCATTCACCACAGGGTCTGACTGCATAGTGAAATTCATTACTCTCTGAGGAGATAACTCTGATTAGTGTCTTTTACACCTCTACCTCTTCTGTCCTTAAATTATTCAGTCATTTAATTGGCTGACCATGTGATAAGAAACAGAACTATTTATTTTAGCCCTGCAACGAACAGATTGAGAGTAAATAATTTGACTCTCCGCCTGTCTGTTAAGGGCAAAGTATTACCTTTAGGTAATACTAAAACATACTAATAATAAATACTAAAATAGTACCCAATATTATTAATACTAAAATAATATTAATATACGATAATACGGTGGGTAATACTAAAATTTTCCCACAGCGGGCAGGTGGAAAGTTAAATTAATTGCACTCGATCTGTTGGTTCCTGGTTTTTTACTTTCTCTTGCCTATATTAATATATAGGAAGGAAAGTATTGTTTTCATGTCGATTTTAACAAATACACTCTTCACCGGATCTACACATTTTCGGACCCCCTGAAACCAAAATAACATGTTTTTAGCGATTGGTCTGTGTGTGTGTGTGTGTGTGTGTGTGTGTGTGTGTGTATACAAAATATCTCAAGAACGGAACATCGTACGAGCTTGAAACTTAAGTTACATACCACTACCGGACCCGACACGAACATTTTTATCAAAATCGGTCAACCGGAAGTAGTAGTTTATTCGTGTAATTTTTCACTTTTTTGCGATTTTCTCAAAAACTGGTCCTACGATTTTTTTAAAAATCGCCTCATTTACTAAAATTTTTATTCTCTACAAGATAGGGTAGGCGCAATGTTTGCTGAAATTCTGGGTAAGGCTGTTTTCACGTAAAAACATTTTCTTTTTAAGATTGCGGCTTTAATATGCATTTTAGCGCAAAATGTTATATAATAAAAGTTGTAGAGAATTTGAAAACCTACAACTTTTATTTCAAGTTTTTTTTTGTAAAACGCTTAGTTTAGCGGTAATTAGCGATTTTCTGTTTTTTTTCTCACGAAAACGTGTGAAAAATCTATTTATATAAGATTTCGGCTTTAGTATGCACTTTACGACAGAAGTACGATATAATAAAATTTGTAGGAAATTAAAAGATCTACAACTTTTATTTAAAGCATTTTTCTCTGCAGAGCCTAGTTAAGCATTAAAGAGTGATTTGCTATATTTTTAAGCCAAACAGAGGTCGATTTTCATTTTGCGTCATTCACTCATGATTAAAATAAGGTTATGTCTTTTGAGGTTAGTTTTTTGTTTATTTCTAATGTTGTATCAACAATGTTAGGTTATATTGGGCATTATTTGCATTGGCAAGAGAAAGTCGTGTGAGAGTTTCACACCAGATTTTTTTTTTTTTTTTTACTGTATAGTTTAATATAGTGTTGGTTGGCAGCAGTGCGTTTAGTTAGAAGAAAGAAACAGGCACCGTGACTCATTTGGTCTGTTATTGTTATTGCAGACTATAGACATTTAGACTGGCTGAGTATATACAGTAATTGGTATAAACCTTTTTGTGAGTCATTCTAAACGGCAGCTAATTTATTCTCTCTTGTTTCTATACTGAACTGATTGTCATCTCATATTTCCATAATAGCCGAGATTAATGTGTTTTTTTACACGTGTGTTGAATAGTTTAGTCAAACCAATTAGTTATTTAAACCCACCGGGTTGGTCTAGAGGTAAAGTCGTCGCCAAAATCAGCTGTTTAACTGCTGATTTTCGGATATGAAGGTTCCTGGTTCAAATGGCCCGTGGTGTAGTGGTCAGCGCAACTGGCTACTATGCCGGGGTCCCGGGTTCGATTCCCGGTCAGGTCTGGCATTTTTTCATCTGTAAATCACCACCACATATCATTACCTACGCACAAGCCCAAGGCTTATGTAGGCATCATCACTCAATAAAAAAAAATATAAAAAAAATAAATAAAAAAAAATCCTAGTAAAGGTAGTTACTTTTATACGGATTTGAATACTAGACAGTGGTTGTGGGTGTACTTTGATGGTTTGGGTTCAATTAACCATACTCTCTCAGGAATGGTCCCCCTGAGTCTGTACAAGACTACACAGTCTCATTTACACATCATACACATCATCCTCATCTGATTGGGTCATGGGGTTGCTTATTGTTCTCAATTGAACAGATTGCAACGTACACATATTTAGGAATGAAAAGAAAAGAAAAAAAAGTTGGCTGGAGCAAATGAAAAGTACGCCAAAACTTAAAAATCTGGTGTGAAACACTCACACAACTTTCTCTTGCCAATGCAAAAAATTAATAATAAACCTAACATTATTAATAAAATATTAGAAATAAACAAAAACTAACCTCAAAAACATAACCTTATTTTAATCGTGAGTGAATGACGCAAAATAAAAATCGAACTCAATTTGGCTTAAAAAAAAACGGAAAATCACACTTTCACGCTAAACTAGGCTCTGTAGAGAAAAATGCTTTAAATAAAAGTTGTAGGTCTTTTAATTTCCTATAAATTTTATTATATACACTTGTGTCATAAAATGAATACTAAGGCCGAAATCTTAAAAAAAACTATTTTTCACACGTTTTTGTGAGAAAAAAACAGAAAATCGCTAATTACCGCTAAACTAAACGTTATACAAAAAAATGTTTGATATAAAAGTTGTAGAATTTTACATTCTCTACAACTTTTATTATATAACGTTTTGCGCTGAAATGCATATTAAAGCCGCAATCTTAAAAAGAAAATGTTTTTACGTAAAAACAGCCTCACGCAGAATTTCAGCAAACATAGCGCCTACCCAATCTTGTAGAGCATAAAAAATGTAGTAAACCAGGTGATTTTAGAAAAAATCGTAGGACCAGTTTTTGAGAAAATCGCAAAAAAGTGAAAAATTATACGAATTAACTACTACTTCCGGTTGACCGATTTTGATGAAAATGTTCGTGTCGGGTCCGGTAGTGGTATGTAACTTAAGTTTCAAGTTTCAAGTTCGTACGATGTTCCGTTCTTGAGATATTCTGTTCACACACACACACACACACACACACACACACGCACGCGCACACGCACGCGCGCACACACACACACACACACACACACACATACACACACACGCACGCGCGCACACACCCACACACACACACACGCGCGCGCGCGCGCGCGCACGCACGCACGCGCGCACACACCCACACACACACACACACACAGACCAATCGCTATAAACATGTTTTTTGGATTCAGGGGGTCTGAAAACGTATAGATCCGGTGAAAACTCGATTTCTTAAAATCGACATGAAAACAATACTTTCCTTCCTATATTCATATAGGCAAGAGAAAGTAAAAATGTATTGAATTTTGTTAAATTCTGTTACCAGTTGTGTATTTTAATGGTATATCGTTGTCCATTTATAGGCCTACTTAAAAAATAACTTTAGTACTAATAAAGTAATATGAACCTCAACATTTTATTTAGGCTATATCGATTTTTATTCCTTGAAAAACTAGCAAATTGTGTGCTTTGATAGGCCTAAAAGAAAAGAAAATTCACACTTTAAAAGTTTTAAAAACAAGTTTAGACACTTGATTTTTTAAACGCTTTTATTTAACTTACTCTTGGAAGCATCAAATCTTGCAACTTAAAATTTTAATACTTCTACCGTATCAATATGAATCAAACTTTGCACACTTGTTTATCTTCGATGACAATACGCTGTGGAGGTGTTTGTAAAAAAAAATTTTAAAATTAAAAAAAAATTTAAAAAACGCTATTATTTAACAATTACTTAAAACAATTAACTAAAAATAAAAAAAATAAAAAAAATTTACAAAAAAATCACAGAAAAAAAAATTACAAAAAAATAAAAAAAACTTTTTTAAGAAACGCTATTATTTAACAATTAATCAAAAAAAATGAACTAAAAATAAAAAAATAAAAAAATTTACAAAAAAAAATTACAAAAAAATCAAAAAAAAAATTAAAAAATTTTTTTTTATAAGAAACGCTATTATTTAACAATTAATCAAAGAAAAATGAACTAAAAAGAAAAAAGAAAAAAAATTACAAAAACAAATCACAGACATTACAGTTAAAAATAAAAGCGTGGCGCATTAATATATATAATATTTTACAACGAATATTTTACAATAAATATTATATATATTAATGCGCCACGCTTTTATTTTTAACTGTAATGTCTGTGATTTTTTTTTTTGTAAATTTTTTTATTTTTTTCTTTTTAGTTCATTTTTCTTTGATTAATTGTTAAATAATAGCGTTTCTTAAAAAATTTTTTTTTTAATTCTTTTTTGATTTTTTTGTAATTTTTTTTGTAAATTTTTTATTTTATAATATTTTTAACAGACGTACATTAAACCAAAATTCTGTAGGCCCTATTCTATACCCCTACCTCTAGACCCCAGCCCCGGTAGCAGGGGCGGTTTCAGGGAAGGGGCCATGACCCCCCCGAAATACTAGGAAAACTTAGTTTAATATTTTCTATAAGCTATTATTTCTAACAAAACTGAATCCGAATACTCGTACCTATCAATTAACAATAATTATTTTAGTATAAAAATGAGTCAGACAGAAAGTATCTATTTTTAAATAGTATTAAGATAACAATCAGTGTCAGTAGTAAAAAGCCACTCGCATCCAGTCAGCGCCTTGAAAATTTCTCTATGAATTAAAATTGTGGTTACAGCAATACAGCATAAAAGAGGACTTTTCAATGACTCAATTACAAACAGTAAGAGCTACATTAAAACAAGATAGCCCCCCCCCCGAAAATCAGCCCTGGAACCGCCCATGTATCTACATCCAGCGTAATAAATAAACACTATCCTTTAAACGTTTTCAATTATGTAGTTCAGATTACTTGTAATTATTGTAGTTTCATAAAGACTCCTTAATTAATTATTTTAACTATTAAATTTAACAAAACCACTTGTTTCTACTTTTTAATGTTTACCGCTTTTATGTTTCAAAAACTCAACACATTCACTACCACGCATGTTAACAAAACACACCTTACAAAACTTTTCAACTTCAGACTACGAAGAAAATCGAAATGAACCGATACAATACCAAAAGATAATGATTAAACTAAAAATGAGTTAAACACGGGCAAGTGCAAACAGTTGTATTAAACTTTTCACAGACATTAATTTCAACGATACGAAATAAACAATCTAAAATGATAAACAACGAATCACTGGAATTGTTGTTTTTACTCTCCTGTTATAATTTAAGTGTATTAGTCTTGTATTACTTGTGACCAAAAATAAAACTGAGTCTAAAATAAAAACCTACTAATCATAAATAACAATGTAATAATAGTAAAACATGTAACAAAAAATAACGATGTAAGAGGAACAATAGTAAAAGTTTTAATTATTAATGGTAAACTAATGTTCGATTTATAAAACATTTTCTAACAAATGGATTAAACGTGTTTTTAAACGCTTTTATTTAACTTACTCTTGGATCCATCAAATCTTGCAACTTAAAATTTTAATACTTCTACCGTATCAATATGAATCAAACTTTGCACACTTGTTTATCTTCGATGACAATACGCTGTGGAGGTGTTTGTAAAAAAAAATTTTTAATTTAAAAAAATTAAAAAAAAAATTTAAAAAACGCTTTTATTTAACAATTACTTAAAAAAATTAACTAAAAATAAAAAAATTTATAAAAAAAAATTTACAAAAAAAAAATTACAAAAAAAATCAAAAAAGAAAATTAAAAAAAAAAAATTGTAAGAAACGCTATTATTTAACAATTAATCAAAAAGAAATGAACTAAAAAGAAAAAAATAAAAAAATTTACAAAAAAAAATCACAGACATTACAGTTAAAAATAAAAGCGTGGCGCATTAATATATATAATATTTATTGTAAAATATTCGTTGTAAAATATTATATATATTAATGCGCCACGCTTTTATTTTTAACTGTAATGTCTGTGATTTTTTTTTCTAAATTTTTTCTTTTTTTCTTTTTAGTTCATTTCTTTTTGATTAATTGTTAAATAATAGCGTTTCTTAAAATATTTTTTTTTAAATTTTTTTTTTGATTTTTTTGTAATTTTTTTTTCTGTGATTTTTTTGTAAATTTTTTTTATTTTTATCTTTTTAGTTAATTTTTTTAAGTAATTGTTAAATAAAAGCGTTTTTAAATTTTTTTTTTAAATTTTAAAATTTTTAATGTATTAAGCTTAGAGCGAATACTTAGTGTTGTATGTAATTGTTGTTTGTTGATCATGCTGTGGGTATTTTTAATTAATACGCATGCGCACTTGTATTGCTGGTTGTCTACGTCGGAGTACTCTTAGCGTAGACAGACTCTAGAGGTAAAGTCGCCGCCAAAATCAGCTGTTTAACAGCTGAGTCTGTACAAGACTACACTTCATTTACACGTCATATACATCATCCTTAGAGTAAGATCTATTTTTTGTAGCCCTGAAACTAACAGATCAAGTGCAAATAATTTAACACTCAACCTGCCTGTTATGGGCATGTATGATAATGGTAAATGGTTTGCTGGCATTGCTCCCACCACCACCTCCCCTCCAAATGGTCGCCAGAAGGCATACACCTGGAGACCTGGAGGCCGTTCCTAACAACTCTTATGAAACTTTGTGACGGCGACAGTCACCTTATTAGAAGATTAAAAATCTGGTGTGAAACACTCACACAACTTTCTCTTGCAAATATAAATAATTAACAATAAACCTAACATTAGTAATAAAACATTAGAAATAAACAAACAACTAACCTCAAAAATATAACCATATTTCAATCATGAGTGAAACACGCAAAATGAAAATCGACCTCAGTTTGGCTTAGAAATACGGAAAATCACTCTTTCTCTCTAAACTAGGCTCTGTAGAGAAAAATGCTCTTAATAAAAGTTGTAGATCTTTTCATTTTTTATATATTTAATTATATACACTTTTGTCGTAAAATGCATACTAAGGCCGAAATCTTAAAAAAAATCGATTTTTCACACGTTTTCGTGACAAAAAAAAACAGAAAATCGCTAATTACCGCTAAACTAAGCGTTTTACAAAAAAAAGCTTGAAATAAAAGTTGTAGGTTTTCAAATTCTCTACAACTTTTATTATATAACAATTAATCAAAAAGAAATGAACTAAAAAGAAAAAAAGAAAAAATTTAGAAAAAAAAATCACAGACATTACAGTTAAAAATAAAAGCGTGGCGCATTAATATATATAATATTTATTGTAAAATATTCGTTGTAAAATATTATATATATTAATGCGCCACGCTTTTATTTTTAACTGTAATGTCTGTGATTTTTTTTTCTAAATTTTTTCTTTTTTTCTTTTTAGTTCATTTCTTTTTGATTAATTGTTAAATAATAGCGTTTCTTAAAATATTTTTTTTTAAATTTTTTTTTTGATTTTTTTGTAATTTTTTTTTCTGTGATTTTTTTGTAAATTTTTTTTATTTTTATCTTTTTAGTTAATTTTTTTAAGTAATTGTTAAATAAAAGCGTTTTTAAATTTTTTTTTTAAATTTTAAAATTTTTAATGTATTAAGCTTAGAGCGAATACTTAGTGTTGTATGTAATTGTTGTTTGTTGATCATGCTGTGGGTATTTTTAATTAATACGCATGCGCACTTGTATTGCTGGTTGTCTACGTCGGAGTACTCTTAGCGTAGACAGACTCTAGAGGTAAAGTCGCCGCCAAAATCAGCTGTTTAACAGCTGAGTCTGTACAAGACTACACTTCATTTACACGTCATATACATCATCCTTAGAGTAAGATCTATTTTTTGTAGCCCTGAAACTAACAGATCAAGTGCAAATAATTTAACACTCAACCTGCCTGTTATGGGCATGTATGATAATGGTAAATGGTTTGCTGGCATTGCTCCCACCACCACCTCCCCTCCAAATGGTCGCCAGAAGGCATACACCTGGAGACCTGGAGGCCGTTCCTAACAACTCTTATGAAACTTTGTGACGGCGACAGTCACCTTATTAGAAGATTAAAAATCTGGTGTGAAACACTCACACAACTTTCTCTTGCAAATATAAATAATTAACAATAAACCTAACATTAGTAATAAAACATTAGAAATAAACAAACAACTAACCTCAAAAATATAACCATATTTCAATCATGAGTGAAACACGCAAAATGAAAATCGACCTCAGTTTGGCTTAGAAATACGGAAAATCACTCTTTCTCTCTAAACTAGGCTCTGTAGAGAAAAATGCTCTTAATAAAAGTTGTAGATCTTTTCATTTTTTATATATTTAATTATATACACTTTTGTCGTAAAATGCATACTAAGGCCGAAATCTTAAAAAAAATCGATTTTTCACACGTTTTCGTGACAAAAAAAAACAGAAAATCGCTAATTACCGCTAAACTAAGCGTTTTACAAAAAAAAGCTTGAAATAAAAGTTGTAGGTTTTCAAATTCTCTACAACTTTTATTATATAACATTTTGCGCTAAAATGCATATTAAAGCCGCAATCTTAAAAAGAAAATGTTTTTACGTGAAAACAGCCTTACCCAGAATTTCAGCAAACATGGCGCCTACCCTATCTTGTAGAGAATAAAAATTTTAGTACATGAGGCGATTTTTAAAAAAATCGTAGGACTGTAACTGCCCCTCTATCTACATCGATAGGTTGGTAGGGGCGTTAACAAAAAAACAGGAAAGGAAGCTAATAAAACAATAAATACACTCAGGTTGTGCTGCATAAATGAATGAATACAATTTTAAAAGTGGATAAAACCAAAATAATTTAATATAATAAAATTAAATAAAAGGTGTTAATACCAATGTTGTTACAATTATTGAGTCTTAAATATTAGTTAATAGTAAAAAAATAATATTTAAAGATAAATTAATTAAATGAAAGTAAATTTAAAATTTTATAGCCAAAATTATTTAAATTCAGTCTTAATTTTCAGCTAAGCATGCCAGCTTTCTATCAAAATACAAATTAATATTCTTTAAATCAAAATGTTCCAGAAATATACATATTTAAATAGCACAATCACATTTCAGGCTCTCACTGGCCAACCTTTAAGTTACGTAGCCGGGACTCGAACAACTTGGCCAGGACTCGAAAAACTGGGCTGGGACTCGAACCCTGCACAAACAAAATAGTTCGAGCCTTCGTTACTAGTAAGCAAGTAACTTCAATCGTAATTAAATAAAAGGTACAAACGCATAAATTATTCAAATATAAATAAACAACAAAATATTACAAAGATCAGATTTTAAAGTTAAAAATTAATGCAAGTTGCGATATTAAAAAAAGAAGTTAAGAAAAATAGTTTAAACAAAAGCCAACACATTTTAGATTTTAGTGTATTCGACAAAATTACAAAATACTACAGGATTTATAATAAATTGACCATTGGTCAACATTTAATTTTACATAACCGAGAATCGAACTCAGTACTCATAAAAATTTCAAAATAACAGCAACTAAGTTTTGTTAACAATTACATAAATTTACATAACTTGCAGAAATCTTCAGCCTTCGGAGTGCTATAATAAAATCTTTTTAACTTACCAATTTTAAATTGGGCGTAATAGAATCACATTTCGATTTAGTAGAACGAAAAGCAGAAGTACCGAAAAGACTCAAAAATTTACGGAAAACCAAAATTATTTATAACGGTAAACGGATAGCAGAATACATAATAAAAAAAATAAATAATAAAAAAAATACTTTTTACTAAAGTAATAAATAATCAAATAGGAACGGACATTACGCGAATGGTAAAGCCGGCCTTTAAACTTGAAAGAACAAACTCGTCTATACAACCAGGAAAGTTTTCAATTAATTCCAGCAATGACTAAACAGAAAAAACAGGCCACCACAGTACAAACAGCACACGCCAGGGGCGCCAGCTCTCGGACACACAAAAGTGCAGTTAATAAATCAGCAGATGAGTAGTAAAATTAAAACAACCGCCAAAATATAAAATTTAAAATAAAAAAAAATGTAACGGTCTGAAGACCAGACGTTACAGACTCCCCCCGCCAAGGACAAACAAAACCTGAAAACAGGCTTTGTTTGGCCAAGCCAAGAGGAACGACGACGATGACTCACCACATCAAAACGACAACAAAAAACATCAATAGACAATATTTGGAAAAAAAAATTTGGGTGTGCCAGAACCACCGTTTCCCCACTACTATCCGCCCAACTAAGGGAAGAAGCATGGAGACCCGGAAGCACGAACGACCCTCGAGAGCAGGCATCGAAAGTCTCCGCCCAATAAAGGAAAGAAACTCCGAAACCTCCCTCCGAGAAGCAGCGTCGGAGGCACCCACCCAACTAAGGGGAGGTACTACGACACCCCTCTCCGAGAAGCAGTACTCAAGGAAACCGCCCAATAAAGGGAAGCACCTCAAGTACCCCTCTCCACAACGCAACAATGGTACCGGAAGTTGTCGCCCATACAACAACTCCGATACCATCCAACAGCAAAGTCAAAATCAGGAAAGCCCCAAAACCAAAAAAAACAAACAAATTAGTCAAAGACTAAACACGGCACTAAGGCACAGAGACGCCGAAGCGTAAGGAGGGTCCGAGGACAAAACCTCGAAACACCCGAAAGTGGGATGCACGAAGCAACAGGCCCACAACACCGGGAGAAGTTAAGGACGCCTCCCTAACTCGTCCAAAAAAAAATTTTTCAACAAAGGGTCAATGGTACACAAGGGGTTAGGTGTCGGGAACGCGGACAACCTAAGGGAAACAACAAACACCCACCAAGGGCAACCATCTCAAGGGAAAAGGGGGTAAGGGGAGGGTAAGGTTTCGGGAAAGGGGCAGGGGAAAAGACAAATCGAGAATTGAAAGGTGATCATAGAACTTTCACCACGACAAAAGAAAATCGTCAACCACAACACGGCAACAACCGCCACACCAGAAGTGGTGATCACAAAACGTAGGTAACTCAGTGTAACTCCTGAAAGAAAACCAGCTGACTGAAGTGAAGACAACCAAAACGAAAACCAAAGGCCAAACACAAAAACAGGTACTGGGTAAGCGAAGAGGGACAAGGGGAAAAAAAGGGAGGGAAGTCATAAAGACTTATCAAAGGGGAGGTGGGAGGGAGTCACAAGGACTTACAAAGGGAGGGGCTTGGTCGACCACAGAGGCCACCAACAAAACGGGAAAACAAAAACCAATTTCGCTTAAAGCGACAACCACACTTCGCCACCAGACCACAAGCAAAGGCAAACGACGGACAGCTGAAAGGAAAATAAGAAATAACAAAATACAAGACCAAAACAGAAGCAAACCCGAGAACCTACCAACAGACACGTCATCGAACAACAACACCAACCTTCCACATCAGGCTTGATGTGTGTCGAACAAAACCTAAAACAAATCAGAAAAAAAAAACACATCGTCGTAACACAGCAACTCTAAACCTTCCATCTACTCAAAAAACTGCAAGTCAAAATTAACATCTGCACCAAAAAATTTTAAACAACAATTTAAGTAATCAACTCAAAAAAAAACAGATCAACAATACTAAATTCTGCAAGTCATAAAATAAACTGCAACATCAAAACATTAGCGACACGCAGAAATAATCTGCAACTCCACAAGTATCGGTAACGCCAAACAACTCCAAAAACATCATCAACAGTAAAAACAATTTTTACAACTTCTAAGGAACAGCGACAATAAAAAAAATTTGACAACACTAAATTGCAATTTAAAAAAAAACATGACCAGAAAACCATGACAAAATTTAGCTCAAACAGCATCAGAAAATTATAGCACCCGAACACTGAAAACTCCAAACAGTTACCAAAAATATTCAATTAATTAAACATTTATTATGCAACAGCACAACGTGAGTATAATGAAAATAATTTAAAAAAGGGGTGTGTACCACACACACACACTGTCACACATACAGTGACAGGCCACCAAAAAAAACACCAACAAGACCACTGCACCACCGCAGAGATCACAAAAGCACAAAAATGCCTGAAAACACAGACCATGATGCCAAGGGCACAACACGCCACCAAAAAACATCAAAGTCCGGATGCCTGACACCCCGAACCGAAGACTGTCACAAACAGGACAGCGTTTTGAATCACTGTACCAACTCAGCGTCAAAACAACCGCGCTCTGCTACCACTGTGTAACTGCCCCTCTATCTACATCGATAGGTTGGTAGGGGCGTTAACAAAAAAACAGGAAAGGAAGCTAATAAAACAATAAATACACTCAGGTTGTGCTGCATAAATGAATGAATACAATTTTAAAAGTGGATAAAACCAAAATAATTTAATATAATAAAATTAAATAAAAGGTGTTAATACCAATGTTGTTACAATTATTGAGTCTTAAATATTAGTTAATAGTAAAAAAATAATATTTAAAGATAAATTAATTAAATGAAAGTAAATTTAAAATTTTATAGCCAAAATTATTTAAATTCAGTCTTAATTTTCAGCTAAGCATGCCAGCTTTCTATCAAAATACAAATTAATATTCTTTAAATCAAAATGTTCCAGAAATATACATATTTAAATAGCACAATCACATTTCAGGCTCTCACTGGCCAACCTTTAAGTTACGTAGCCGGGACTCGAACAACTTGGCCAGGACTCGAAAAACTGGGCTGGGACTCGAACCCTGCACAAACAAAATAGTTCGAGCCTTCGTTACTAGTAAGCAAGTAACTTCAATCGTAATTAAATAAAAGGTACAAACGCATAAATTATTCAAATATAAATAAACAACAAAATATTACAAAGATCAGATTTTAAAGTTAAAAATTAATGCAAGTTGCGATATTAAAAAAAGAAGTTAAGAAAAATAGTTTAAACAAAAGCCAACACATTTTAGATTTTAGTGTATTCGACAAAATTACAAAATACTACAGGATTTATAATAAATTGACCATTGGTCAACATTTAATTTTACATAACCGAGAATCGAACTCAGTACTCATAAAAATTTCAAAATAACAGCAACTAAGTTTTGTTAACAATTACATAAATTTACATAACTTGCAGAAATCTTCAGCCTTCGGAGTGCTATAATAAAATCTTTTTAACTTACCAATTTTAAATTGGGCGTAATAGAATCACATTTCGATTTAGTAGAACGAAAAGCAGAAGTACCGAAAAGACTCAAAAATTTACGGAAAACCAAAATTATTTATAACGGTAAACGGATAGCAGAATACATAATAAAAAAAATAAATAATAAAAAAAATACTTTTTACTAAAGTAATAAATAATCAAATAGGAACGGACATTACGCGAATGGTAAAGCCGGCCTTTAAACTTGAAAGAACAAACTCGTCTATACAACCAGGAAAGTTTTCAATTAATTCCAGCAATGACTAAACAGAAAAAACAGGCCACCACAGTACAAACAGCACACGCCAGGGGCGCCAGCTCTCGGACACACAAAAGTGCAGTTAATAAATCAGCAGATGAGTAGTAAAATTAAAACAACCGCCAAAATATAAAATTTAAAATAAAAAAAAATGTAACGGTCTGAAGACCAGACGTTACAGGACCAGTTTTTGAGAAAATCGCAAAAAAGTAAAAATTTACACGAATAAACTACTACTTCCGGTTGACCGATTTTGATGAAAATGTTCCTGTCAGGTTCGGTAGTGGTATGTAACTTAAGTTTCAAGTTTCAAGTTCGTACGATGTTCCGTTCTTGAGATATTCTGCACACGCACACACACACACACGCGCGCACGCACGCACGCGCACACACACGCGCACGCACGTGCGCACGCGCACGCACACACACACACACACACACACACACACACACACACACACACACACACACACATACACAGACCAATCGCTAAAAACATGTTTTTTGGGTTCAGGGGGTCTGAAAACGTATAGATCCGGTGAAAACTCGATTTCGAAAAATCGACATAAAAACAATACTTTCCTTCCTATATATTCATATAGGCAAGAGAAAGTAAAAACTAGTTAAAAAATAAAATTATTGGATAGCGAGTTGGAGGGGGGTCGACCGACCTGGGGAGTGTGCACTGCTCGCCCTCTTGTCGGGGTGCCTCTTCGGGCTCAAGGCCCGCGTCAGAAGAAATTTGGGTCCTAACAGTCAAGAACTTATCGAAAATTTTAAATTAACTAACTAATAGAATAAAATATTATTTAGGACCTGATCGCCTGACTTTTATCGGCATTTATGGTAAATAAATTAAATAAATAAATAACTGAATGTATTTTGTATTTGTGTGTTTCAGGAGAAAGTGCCAGTGAGTGTGTATTATGAATCGTTGTGTCAAGACAGCATAAAATTCTTCACGAAACAATTGTATCCAACATGGGTGAACATGTCTAACTACATCAACTTGACTTTAATTCCTTTCGGCAAATCTACCGTAAGTATTCTAACCCATTTGTATAAAGTCCAGCCTCTCTTAATTTGCTCCTAATGTAAACAAATAATGACGTCACTGAGCATGCACATTATACAGGGTGATTCAAAACTATACTGAAATTTCTTGGGATTTCATTCTATAGCTAAAAATAAGAAAAAAAGTTCATAAAAACATATGCCTGAAAACTCTTAGTTAGCGAGTTACGGCTAGCGAAAAATTCACCTAGAACTCTGTACCCTCGGTGAAGTAAGGCCGTATAAAAATGTTAAAGGGACTTACAAAGATACCAATATGATTGTTTCTTTTGTTTAATCTGAAAAATTGAATAAAATTGGTTCCAGAGCTGTAAATGCAATACTTTCAGAGATATCTTACATAAAACACAAGAATTGGTGCAAAGAAATAACACATTTTTGTATTTAATGTAAGATTACTTCCATAAATGGTAAATAAATGTGTATTATTTCTTAAATAAATTTGTAGAAAATTTAATTCTGAAAAGATTCATGTGAATTACTCAGGAAAAAAATGAATAATAGATATTGAAATTTCGCTTTATTTAAAATCAAAACAGACGCACATTGTTAACTGCATAAAATATTAATATGTATTAGTAGGTTGGGAGTAACAGCTATAGTTTTGAATCACCTGTATAAAAATCTGGTGTGAAACACTCACACAACTTTCTCTTGCCAATGCAAATAATGACCAGTGTAACCAAACATTAGTAATAAAACATTAGAAATAAACAAAAAACTCACCTCAAAAAACTTAAACTAATTTTAATCATGAGTGATTGACGCAAAATGACAATCGAACTCAGTTTTTCTTAAAAATACGGAAAATCACGCTTTCACGCTAAACTAGGCTCTGTAGAGAAAAATGCTCTAAACAAAAGTTGTAGATCTTTTAATTTTCTATAAATTTAATTATATACACTTTTGTCGTAAAATGCATACTAAGGCCGAAATCTTAAAAAAATCGATTTTTCACACATTTTCGTGAGAAAAAAAAAACAGAAAATCGCAAATTACCGCTAAACTAAGCGTTATACAAAAAATTGTTCGAAATAAAAGTTGTAGAATTATTAATTCTCTACAACTTTTATTATATAAGTTTTCGCGCTAAAATTTATATTAAAGCCGTAATCTTAAAAAAACTTTGTTTTTACGTGAAAACAGCCTCACCCAGAATTTCAGCAAACATGACGCCTACCCTATCTTGTAGAGAATAAAAAATTGAGTAAATGAGGCGATTTTTAAAAAAATTGTAGGACCAGTTTTTGAGAAAATCGCAAAAAAAGTGAAAAATTATACGAATAAACTACTACTTCCGTTTGACCGATTTTGATGAAAATGTTCGTGTCGCGTCCGGTAGTGGTATGTAACTTAAGTTTCAAGTTTCAAGTTTCAAGTTCGTACGATGTTCCGTTCTTGAGATATTCTGTTCACACACACACACACACACGCACGCACGCGCGCGCGCGCGCGCACACACACACACACACACACACACACACACAGACCAATCGCTAAAAACATGTTTTTTGGGTTCAGGGGGTCTGAAAACGTATAGATCCGGTGAAAACTCGATTTCGAAAAATCGACATGAAAACAATACTTTCCTTCCTATATATTCATATAGGCAAGAGAAAGTAAAAATGAGTACATGCTGATTAAAAAGTAACAACAAAATATTTTCAAAAGTATTTAAATACAAAATACTTTTAAAAGTATTTTTATAAGTGAAACTGTTAGGCCTACAGCATGCCATGACTGATGTTTTAAGTAATTTCAGTTCTTATAATTCAAATAATATAGTTAACTATTATATAATTAATATTAATTAATGTAGTATAATATAATTATTATAGTAAATAATAGAGTATAATATATAACAGTATAAAATATAGTATAATTAATTTTTTTTGTCATCAGTCTCTCGACTGGTTTGATGCAGTTCTCCAACCTGTTCTGTCTTGCGCAAGTCGTTTCATATCTACATACCTGTAACACCCTACATCTTTTGTAATTTGCTTTATAAATTCTAATCTTTGCCTCCCTCTACAATTCACTCTTCAATATTACCCTCCATTATTGATAGCCCAATACCTGGATGTCTTAGGATATGCCCCACTAGCCTATCCCTTCTTTTGGTAAGATGCTACCATATACTTATTTTTTCATCCACTCGCCTAAGAACCTCTAAATTACTTATTTTATCCACCCACCTAATCTTTAACATTTTCCTATAATACCATATTTCAAAAGCTTCTATCCTCTTCTTTTCTACAGCTCCTATCACCGACGTTTCACTTCCGTATAATGCTACACTCCAAACATAATGTTTTAAGAAATTTTTCCATGAAAAATTTATAAAAACATTATAAAATAAAAATAAAATTAAAATAAAAAAACATTAAATAAATGAAATTTATTTTATAAAAATCGACAACTCTTATACTATTATTCAACGTAAGTCCCATGATTTTCCAGGCATTTTTCATAGCGTGGTACAAGCTTTTGTATACCCTGTTCATAGAATACTGCTGCCAGTGTGGTCAACCAAGAGGTATTTTCTCATCAACTGCACGAATCAGTTCATCACTAACCACAGATGGACGTCCACTTCGATCTTCATCGTGCACTGTATCACGCCCTTTTTTGAACTGTTTAACCCATCTTCTCACCATTGAATCGCTTATCGCATTTGGCCCGTAAACCACGCAGATATGTCGATGAATGTCAATTCGTTTTATTTCTTTCATCCAGAAAACAAATCACCAATCGAATTTCACAAGTGGCAGGATTTTTGATAAACTCAGCCATTACAAACAAGCGCTACAAAGTGCACACAACAATTTGTAACCTCAAAAAGATATCATTTCATTCTGCTTGACACAGAGTGACGGCCGCGCATGCGCGGAACTGCGATCACAGTGCTACCACGGAGAATGACGGAAAGTCACGTGTACAGTGTTTTGGGACAGAAAAGGAATTTTGCTGATTGATTTTTTGCTGCGAGGTCAAACAATCAATAAAGAAGTTTACTGCGAGACTCTCAAGAAACTGCGCCGCGCAATACAGAACAAGCACCGAGGAATGCTCAAGGAAGGCGTGGTTTTCATTCATGACAATGCCCGACCACACACTGCGAATGAAACAACAAGATTCCTTCAGGACTTTGGCTGGGACTTGTTCGACCATCCTCCGTACAGCCCTGACCTTGCTCCTAGCGACTTTCATTTGTTTTTGCATCTGAAGTCTTTCCTTGGTGGTCAGCAGTTGAACAGTGATGAAGAGCTGAAAGAAAATGTTACCTCTTGGTTGATTACATTGGCGGGAGCATTCTATGAAGAGGGTATACAAAAGCTTGTACCACGCTATGACAAATGCCTGGAAAATCACAGGAGTTATGTCAAAAAATAGGTTAAGAGTTGTAGATTTTTATAAAATAAATTTCATTGTTGTATCTGTACTTGTTCTTTTTTTATTTCAAAATGGAACTTATTTTACGAACGTACCTTGTATTATAATCGATGGAGGAAACATGTAGAGAAAATGCCTGTGGGGAGAATCCCCCTCAGTATTTTCCAATACAGACCGGTCAAAAGTTAAATTTAGGGAATTTGTTCGGGTTATATTAACTGTTTTTATAATATTTGTGAATATTTTTTCTATTTCAGTATAACAAGACAGAGTCGAATGTGTACAAATTCACGTGTCATCATGGTGAACCCGAGTGTTTTGGTAATAAAGTGCAAGCATGCGCTTTGAAATTGATTCCTCAGCAGAGAGACCAAGTGAAGTACATCAACTGCCTCATGTCAATGATGGCTACTGAAACTAATAAAAGCATTCCTTATCCTGGTCCGCAGGTAACTTATTTATCTAGTTTAAATAAATATATTTACTTTAAATTAATTTACTAGAATGGTTTTAACTATATACAGTCGATTCCAGATGATTTGTCCACTGGTTAATTGGGGCATTCGGTTTTTTGGGACAGTTTAATGAACAAAAACAGAACGGGATTTTACATTGATCCTTAATTTTTTTTGGTCCAATTAGTCTGAATTAATTAGGGATAGTGGAGAATTGACTTGAATGCTAGTGTGAGATGAAATGGGGAACAGGAAATCTTGTCCTATGTGTGGACAAGCTTTCCTGTTGCCCACTTTGTCTCACTAGAATTCAAGTCATCTCTCTACTACAGTATTGTATATGCAACGGAACTCCAGTTTGTTGGTAATTGGTAATTTGTTTGCTGGCATTTCTTCCACCACCTCCACTCCGATTTGTCGCCGTAAGGGATACACCCGGAGGCTGTTCCTAAGAACTCTTAATTTGTTCAAATGTGACGGGAACAGTCACCTAAAATATAACTAAGTTAATTGAATAAAACTAAATTCGAGGGTAAGTTGGAGCCAAGCCAGCAGACATGGGAAGTGTGCACTGCTCGCCCTCTTCTCATAATTTTTTTTTTTTTTCGCGCCCTGGAGACTCTAGGAGGAGTATAGGACATGTCGTCAGATATAACACCTGAAATACATAATTATAAGAATCTGACAATGTATCACTACTATCAAGAAAGAAATTCTTGTACGCTATAAAAAGTTTCACCGATCAAGTAATTTTTCAGATTTATTTTAAAGGAATTTAAATCCTCACAACACTTTAAAGATTGGGTTAATTTATTCATGAATTTTCTCCGTGCATAAGTAGGTTTTTGTTCAAACAATTTTGTGGAGTGATTAGCCACATAATAATCATTTCTGTTTCTCGTGTTATGATTGGGAACATTGAAATCCCTCTTGGGGCTCAACAGCCCCCGTCAGAAATTAGAAAAATTGATCCAAATAGGTCAACCTAAAACTAAATAAGAATAAATTGAAAGAAAAATTAGGACCTAAAGTCGCCTAATTACCAGCAAGTGCTTGTCCATCTTGGTAAATAGAATATCCACCACTGTTTGTGCAGCAGACTCTAGCCGTCCGACAAGCTGTGTTATAGTGACATAATGCTCATGAGCGAGTCGCTCAAAAGAACTAGCTCTTTTAACTGAGCGGTGAGCTACCACCTCTTTTATTTTGAATGACCAGCACACCGAGCGTTTCTTCCCACGCAGCACGCTCTCCACACAAAGCTGACTTGTACATCCCCTCCATGACTAAACCACTTTTCTCTAGTCCCATCATAGCAAGAGCTACCTACTGCCTGTTCCCAAGCTTTGTGCTGCTGAGAGGAATGCATTACGCCACTACCACTATGAGAGATTGCGTTAGTAGTAGTAACGTTTTACTTGTATTATGTTTGTAGTAGTCAAGGGTACTATCCAAACTACATATTATATTCTGTGTCGCCGTCTACAGGGAATAGTCAAAACAACACCCACGTATGTCACCCCACTAATAGCAATAAGATGATTAGTAGAGTGTTATGACGTAGCAGCAATCTGGTACTTAATCTGTCCCCTTCATACCGCAGCTGCACAAAGCTCAGATTCATACAGTAAATGCTACATGGAAAGTATACATATCGTATCAAACTCTGCCTCTGTTTGTGAGGGTGCGGAGAGGGGGTCATTATTCTTTCATACTATACTACAACATCCCTGAGACAAGTGGTTGTAAAATACCATTGTACTGTACTGTAACAATTATACCACGTGGGTACGAAACAAAGATTGACACATGACAAAAATTTGTTTGTGGAAAGGGATGCATGAACGTTCAGGTTAACGTACACTCACAAACACAATGTGCTGTGTGCAAAGGAGTGAGTGAAAGTGACCCTTGGGTCGACTCACTGTCTGTTTATTCAAATAGCTGAACTGAGTGGTGTATGTATTAGAATCTACTAGCTCACTGCCACAGTTCACCCCATCTCATCGTTCACCTATTTTACTGTGCCATCCCATGACTGCTGTGTTCAATTACGACTTGCAATGAAAAACAGTGTTCATGAACAGCAGTGCCCAAAAGATCACATTTTAGTAAAAAATTGAATTTTGAAAAGAAGAAGAAGCAAAACAGCTACAACTAACTATTTTAAAGCAACTTTAATTTTTTATGCGTACAGTACTGTATTTATTAAATATTCGTAGATTATACTGCCCATAATAAACAGGTGGAGTGTCAAATTATTTACACTCAATCTGTTCGTTGCAGGGCTAAAATAATAGTTCTGTTTCTTATCACATGGTCAGCCAATTAAATGACTGAATCATTTAAGAACAGAAGAGGTAGAGGTGTAAAAGACACTAATCAGAGTTGTCTCGTCTGAAATTAATGGATTTCATTATACAGTTGGACCCTGTGGTGAATGAAGTGAAGGTGTCATTTGCAGAGTGGAAAATATGTGCTTTTCAGAGGGCCCGGCATGCTGATAAGCATACTTTTCCACTCAGTGAGTTGTGGCAATGGTAAACCACCTCACTCCTCGTTTTACTTAGTAAAACCTCTACGGGTTCAAACCAGCCTTTTGGCTGATGACCTAAACAACACAGATTATAATAATAGTAAAATGTTCCTAAAACTATTAAACACTTAAAACGACTACAGGACTTTACCTTCTGCCCCTAACCCCCATCTATTTGTTCATATAAGGTATCATTATCCGCGGTTTTACTAACCGTAGCAGCAGCGATCATTATTCTTTCATACTATACTACAACAACCCTGAGACAAGTGGTTGTAAAATACCATTGTACTGTACTGTAACAATTTTACTACGTGCGTACGAAACAATGATAGACACACGACAAAAATTTGTTTGTGGAAAGGGATGCATGAACGTTCAGGTTAATGTACACTCACACGCAAACACAACGTGCTATGTGTGAAGGATTGAGCGAAAGTCACCCTCGGCTCAACTTTATGTCTGTTTATTCACATAGCTCAGCTGAGTGTTGTACGTATTAGAATCTACTATAGTTCATTCCAGTTAAGTTGTCAGTAGATTCATTGCTGTGGAATGTGGGACGGCAACTTGCCATTGGTTGTTTGTGTTTAACACAACGACCGTTTCAATTGTAGGCCTATACATGCAATTATATCAGTTTTGCTTCTGCATTCGAATAGTGTAGTACCTACTACATTGTGTTAATATTAGTGTTAATTCTTATTATAATAGTGTTTGTGATATTTTAAAATGTATGATACTAATATTTGTTGTTATTGTGTTGTTTTAATTTTAATAAGTAGTACTATTAGTTCGTAGTTACATTCTCTTAAATCAATAATAATGGATTCTCCGGTTAAACGAAACAAGCGTGGACAAGGCATTAATTCTAAACTAAAACTATTAATTATAAATGCTTTGAAATCTTTTAAAACTGAACATGCTAATACTATAACAATTATTAAAATTGTAGCAAAAACTTCAGCAATGGTAGGCGTCTCTGAACGATCAGTTTACAGAATAATTAAGGAAAAGAAAATTACTGGTCAAGTCAGATTTCCAACTAAAAAGTGAAACAGAGTTAACACGATTAGCAACTCGCTGGACGAAGCAACAAAAATTTAATTTAATTATTTTCATTTTTAAAGTTTCTTATAAAGTTACTTCAAGTTTTACCTCTACGTATGGGTAGATCTCTATCGAAATGCGGTTTGAACTGTTCCTTCGTGCACCGCCTGTGAATCGGAATTTATTTTGTAGGCACTGCCAACTTAACTGGAATAGACTATAGCTCACTGCCACAGTTCACCCCGTCTCATCGTTCAATTGTACGGCATGCTCTGTGCCGTTCACTCAAGTGTGCGGAGCGGGGTGTGCTAGCTTGCAGTTTACTTGCAGTACTTGCAGTTTAAAAATAAACATAACGTTAAAGAAAGTAGAGAAGTGGATGTATTTATTCATAATAATAGTTTAGAGCATGTAGAAACAGTGAAGTTCCTGGGAGTATCTCTAGATAGATCTTTGTCTTGGGACTTCTATACCAATCAATTTTGTAGTAAAATATCATCTGGGGTATTTGCACTAAAACAAATTGCCAGATTAAATGATAAAAAATTACTAATGGCAGCTTATCATGGCCTCATTCTGTCTTATATCTGTTATGGTATTTTAGTATGGGGTAATTCTAGCATGGCTAATATGAATAGGGTTTTTAAAATTCAAAAGAAAGCTATTAGGTGTATGGTGGGAGCTAACCAGCTAACCTCATCCACACCACTATTTAAGGAGCTTAAATTGCTTACAGTTCCCTCTCTCTACATTTTTCACATGATTATGTATGTTAGGCAAAATAATTTCATACAGAATTTCAATGTTCACAATCATAATACGAGAAACAGAAATGATTATTATGTGGCTAATCACTCCACAAAATTGTTTGAACAAAAACCTACTTATGCAGGGAGAAAATTCATAAATAAATTACCCCAATCTTTAAAGTGTTGTGAGGATTTGAATTCCTTTAAAAAGAATCAAAAAAAATTACTTGATCGGTGAAACTTTTTTTATAGCGCACACGAATTTCTTTCTTGATAGTAGTGATAAATTGTGTGATTCTTATATGTATTTCAGGTGTTATATCTGACGACATGTCCTATACTCCTCCTGGAGTCTCCAGGGCAAAAATAAAAAAAAAAAAAAAAAAAAAAAACGTTCAGGTTGACGCACGCGCACAAATACAACGTGCTAAGTGCGAAGGAGTGAGCGAAAGTCACCCTCGGCTCGACTTTATGTCTGTTTATTCAGATAGCTGAGCTGAGTGTTGTACGTATTAGAATCTACTAGCTCACTGCCACAGTTCACCCCGTCTCATCGTTCAATTGTACGGTGGCACGCTCTGTGCCGTTCACTCAAGTGTGTGGAGCGGGGTGTGCTAGCTCACCTATTTTACTGTGCCACCGTCCCATGACTACTTTTTTAAATTGCGACTTACAATGAAAAACACTGGTGGTGAACAGCAGTGCTCAAAAGATCACATTTTAGTTGTTGTCGTTTAGGTGATCAGCCTGTATTTTTTTTTTTTTTTTAACGTCCGACTGTTTTGCAAATTGCTGCTAATGCAGACGGTGAAGGATGAAATGAATTTTTTTGTAACGTATGAAAAAATGCCATGCCCGAGTGGGATTCGAACCCAAGACCGCGTGATGAGAGGCGAGCACGTTACCAACATCGCCAACGCGGCCGGCGATCAGCCTGTAGGCTGGTTTGAACCTGTAGAGGTTTTACTAAGTAAAACGAGGAGTGAGGTGGTTTACCATTGCCACAACTCACTGAGTGGAAAAGTACGCTTATCACCATGCCGGGCCCTCTGAAAAGCACATATTTTCCACTCTACAAATGACACCTTCATTTCATTCACCACAGGGTCCAACTGTATAATGAAATTCATTACTTCCAGAGGAGATAACTGTGATTAGTGTCACAATACACCTCTACCTCTTCTGTTGTTAAATGATTCAGTCATTTAATTGGCTGACCATGTGATAAGAAACACAACTATTTATTTTAGCCCTGCAATGACAGATTGAGTGTACATAATTTGACTCACATTTTAGTAAAAGATTGAATTTTGAATTGAATTAATAAATTTGTTTATTTTTTAGTGTGCTTCGTCTGTTGGAATCGAGTACAGGCCGATTGAGGAATGTTCAAAATCTGATACAGCCGGAGAGTATCTCGCTGCTCTTGGTGTACAAACTATGGATTTGGAACCAAATTTAGAACATGTTCCAACGGTTGTGTTCAATAATGTAAGTTTCTTTGTTGATACTAAAATATTAATCTTAATATTACTAACCCACCGGGTTGGTCTAGAGGTAAAGTCGTCACCAAAATTAGCTGTTTAACAGCTGATTTTTGGAGACGAAGGTTCCTGGTTCAAATCCTAGTAAAGGTAGTTACTTTTATACGGATTTGAATACTAGACAGTGGTTACCGGTGTACTTTGTTGGTTGAGGTTCAATTAACCATACTCTCTCAGGAATGGTCGGCCTGAGTCTGTACAAGACTACATTTCATTTACTCGTCATACATATCATCCTCATCTGATTGGGTCATGGGGTTGCTTATTATTCTCAATTGAACAGATTGCAACGTACACATATTAGGAATAAATAAAAAAAAACAAAAAAAAAAACCAAATTTACTTTTTTTTTTAGTGCCTATGTGTTTCAAATGTCAGCAACCATAATGGGAATCCTCGCCCTGTCTAGAGTCTGTCTACTCTAAGAGTACTTTGATGTAGGCAACCAGCAACACAAGTGAGCATGCGCATTAATCAATAATCTGGTGTGAAACACTCACACAACTTTCTCTTGCCAATGCAAATAATTAACAAAATAACCTAACATTAGTAATAAAATATTAGAAATAAACAAAAACTAACCTCAAAAACATAACCTTATTTTAATCATTAGTGAAAGACGCAAAATGACAATCGAACTCAGTTTGGCTTAAAAATACGGAAAATCACGCTTTCACGCTAAACTAGGCTCTGTAGAGAAAAATGCTCTAAACAAAAGTTGTATATCTTTTAATTTTCTATAAATTTAATTATATACACTTTTGTCGTAAAATGCATACTAAGACCGAAATTTTTAAAAAATCGGTTTTTCTCACGTTTTCGTGACAAAAAAATAGAAAATCGCAAATTACCGCTAAAGTAAGTGTTATACAAAAAAATGTTTGAAATAAAAGTTGTAGAATTTTACATTCTCTACAACTTTTATTATAAAACGTTTTGCGCTAAAATGCATATTAAAGCCGCAATCTTAAAAAGAAAAAGTTTTTGGGTAAAAACAGCCTCGCGCAGAATTTCAGCAAACATGGCGCCTACCCTATATTGTAGAGCATAAAAAATGTAGTAAACCAGGCGATTTTAAAAAAAATCGTAGGACTAGTTTTTGAGAAAATCGCAAAAAAGTGAAAAATTATACGAATAAACTACTACTTCCGGTTGACTGATTTTGATGAAAATGTTCGTGTCGGGTCCGGTAGTGATATGTAACTTAAGTTTCAAGTTTCAAGTTCGTACGATGGTCCGTTCTTGAGATATTCTGTTCACACACACACACACAGACCAATCGCTAAAAACATGTTTTTTGGGTTCAGGGGGTCTGAAAACGTATAGATCCGGTGAAAACTCGATTTCTAAAAATCGACATGAAAACAATACTTTCCTTCCTATATATTCATATAGGCAAGAGAAAGTAAAAATACGCACACCATGATCAAAAACAAAATTCCATCCAACACTAATTATTCGCTCTAAGCTTGATATAATAATGAAAACACGTTCAATTCAAGCTTAATTTATATTAAAAACATGTTCAATTCATTTGTTAGAAAATATTTTATAAATCGAACATTAGTTTACCATTAATAACTAAAACTTTTACTATTGTTACTCTTACATTGTTATTTTTCGTTACATTATTTACTATTATTACATTATTATTTATGATTAGTAGGTTTTTAATAAAGACTCAAGTTTTATTTTTGGTCACAAGTAATAAAATAAGACTAATGCGCTTGAATTATAACAGGAGAGTAAACGATTCCAGTGATTCGTTGTTTATCATTTCAGATTGTTTATTTCATATTATTAAAATTAATGTCTGTGACTAGTTTAATACAACTGTTTGCACTTGCCCGTGCTTAACTCATTTTTAGTTTCATCAGTTAGGCCTATCTTTTGGTATTGTATCGGTTTGTTTTGATTTTTTTTGTAGACTGAAGTTGAAAAGTTTTGTAAGCTGTGTTTTGTTAACATGCCTGATAGTAAATATGTTGAGTTTTTGAAACATAAAAGCGGCAAACATTAAAAAGTAGAAAAAAATTGTTTTGTTAAATGTAACGATTAAAATAATTAATTAAGGAGTCTCTTTATGAAACTACAAAAATTGCAAGTAATCTGAACGGTATAATTGAAAACGCTTAAAGGATTATGTTTATTTTAGCTGGATGTAGATTGTAGATTTTTATGATTATGATGGAACGTAGTGCAAGAAAATTGTCATGCGGAAAGATAGATATGCGCCAAATAGAGTAAAACTTTCGTTTACAACTTATAGGCGCTCGCCTCATGCGGAGTACGTACTCTTACAGTAGATCGACTATACTGCTTTGTCATGGGAAATAAAGCTATTTTTACTTTCTCTTGCCTATATGAATATATAGGAAGGAAAGTATTGTTTTCATGTCAATTAATTTGCACGCTACTCTTTTTTTTGTCATCAGTCTCTCGACTGGTTTGATGCAGTTCTCCAACCTGTTCTATCTTGCGCAAGTCGTTTCATATCTACATACCTGTAACACCCTACATCTTTTCTAATTTGCTTTATATATTCTAATCTTTGCCTCCCTCTACAATTTACTCCCTCAATATTACCCTCCATTATTGATAGATATCTTAAGACATGCCCCACTAGCCTATCCCTTCTTCTGGTAAGATGCTTCCATATACTTCTTTTTTCATCCACTCGCCTAACAACCTCTAAATTACACTTATTTTGTCCACCCACCTAATCTTTAACATTTTCCTATAACACCTCATTTCAAAAGCTTCTATTCTACTACGCTATACGCTATACGCGTAGTGCGTACGCTACTGTATTACAGTATAAATGAAATGTATCACCCTACCTTTGGTTGCCTTTTAAGTTTAAAAAACTTTCCTGCGTTTTGTGGTACCACCACCTTCAGAGCAATATTATTAAAATTAAAAATCAAAATTTTAATCGGTGTTTCCATTGAGTAATTTAAATTAAAACTGTCGTAAATTTCATTCGTGAATTCTGTTTACTTATTACAATAGATGGCAGCAGCTGCTTTAATTAATTGTCACCTTGAAATTGTAATTGTTTATAAATTATTTTACTTTTTTTAAATTTAATTTATTTAAATTTTTAGATATCTATTGTCATTTTAATTTTTAATTTTAATAATATTGGTGTGAAGAAGGTAGTACCACCGGAATAGCTGTTTTTTAAACTTAAACAGAAACGAAAGGTGATGAACTTCATTGATACTGTCATTTATATGATACATGTGTCTAGGATGGCGACACTAAGTGGCAAACCTTATTTGTTTGGTGGCCCTGAAAAGGGCCGTTTAAGCGGTGGTCGTCTTGATGGGAGGCGTCGGTCGTCGTGGTGGTCGAGGAGCTGGGTGAAACGGCGTGTCATCGTCCAGTGAAGACGTCATCTTCTTCCCTCGCAGTAGTGCGTCGATGGCTGCTTCGTCGGGTCTGGTGGGGGTAAGGCTCGGTGGAGAGACCGCTGTGGGCATTGCTCGCGTCAGCAGGCGATGACGGGTCGGCGAGCGCAAGCATCATCTTCTCTCTTGCGGGGTCGTCGATTAGTCTTCGCTGAAGTCCGGCAGCCGTGTGTTGTGGTGGACATCTTGTCGATGCTGTCTGGTGGAAGTGAATCACTCGGTGTCTTGATCGGAATTGAATTGCTTGGCTCAGTGGAGCGCTCTTTATATAGTCGCTGAGAGCACTGTGATAGAGAGCAGCTACTGGCTTGGCTTTGATGACAAACGCCTCTGTCGGTGAGGAGCCGAAAGGTTTGTCGCTATGCCGTCAAAGGGCCTACCGCGCCGACAAGGGCCGGAAGCAGTATTGAAGGCCGGCAACACAGTAAATGGTTTATTAGAAGGGGTGGCGGTGACACATGTTAAAATTTTTAATTGTTTGTTTCAGAAATTCACGATGGAGAACGATGATTTATCAAAAACCAATTTCAAAATGGCTTTGTGCAACCAGTTTAAAGGAATGAAACCAGAAGAATGTAACCCAAATAACGGTGGATTCTCTTTAACCAGCGGTTTCTTACCGATTTTGGCAGTGACCGGTCTACTTTTGGCTAGATTGTAAAATGAGAGAGAGATCAGTGTGATTTTATTAAATAAGTTGATTTTAGTTTTTAAGTTACATCAGTCGTATTTACTTTTTAGTGTGATAGTCGTAATTTAATATTAAGTTAAAAAAAAAGGTGTTGGCATAAGTCAGTTTACTAAAAGTGGAACACATCTTACATTTTATTGTACCTCAATTTTTTTTATAATCTCAAGACGAAAATCTAAAACTATTGAAATTTTATGTGTTTTATTTTTTAATTAAATAATTTCATTTTGTAAGTTTTTAATATATTTATGCATTAACCTGCTTATAACAGACAGGTGGAGTGTTAAATTTTTTACACTCAATCTGTTCGTTGCAGGGCTAAAATAAATAGTTCTGTTTCTTAACACATGGTTAGCCAATTAAATGACTGAATCATTTAAGATCAGAAGAGGTAGAGGTGTATTGTGACACTAATCAGAGTTATCTCCTCTGAAAGTAATGAATTTTATTATACAGCCAGACCCTGTGGTGAATGAAGTGAAGGTGTCATTTGCAAAGTGGAAAATATGTGCTTTTCAGAAGGCCTGGCATGCTGATAAGTGTACTTTTCCATTGAGTGAGTTGTGGCAATGGTAAACCACCTCACTCCTCGTTTTACTTAGTAAAACCTCTACACGTTCAAACCAGCTTTTCGGCTGATGAACTAAACAACAAAGAGTTAGGAAGGAGTGCTACCTTAGTAGCTTCGTAGATGTCAAAATCAGGTGTCCTCAAATGTGAAATGTCATGTTACATTTATTTTAATATAAATTAAAATTATTTTAATATAAATTTTATTTTAATAATAATGTTTCTCTAATTTTTTATCGTAATTTTATTTTTGCTATTAAAGAAGTACGAAAATTGTTGTAAATTGACTACTAGTTCAAGTCATCATAGAGTGTACCACTAAACAGACTTTTGTCAGCGCCTGTACATCAGATTTTAAATTGAGCTTTATCAATTTATATTTTTATCAATTTTATTAAATTTAAATTTTGATTATCAATTTTAAAATTTAATTGTTAATCGCAATTCACTGATATGTATTAAATGTGTTTTAGATCTATAGCATGTATTTAAATCACTTTGCAATTTATGTGGAACAATTAAAATTTTTTCAAATTACGAGGGCAGTCCAGAAAGTCTGTCACGTTTTAATATAAAAAAAAAACTAAGTACAAGAAAAAAATTTTATTATATACATTTGAAAGTGCAACTAACATGCTATTTTTCTACATAATCACCAAACAAATTAAGACACTTATCATAGCGGTAAACTAATTTTGAAATGCCGGCGTCATAAAAATCTACCGCCTGTGATTTTAACCAGTTAGTCACACCCTCCTGCAGCTCCGCGTCGTCGTCAAAGCGTTGTGTCGCAAGCCATGTCTTCATTGTCGGGAACAAGTGATAGTCGCTGGGCGTAAGGTCCAGACTGTATGGCGGATGTGGAAAAACCTCCCATTTGAAAGCATCCAGGACTTCTCGTGTTCGATTTACCGTGTGTGGTCGGGCTTTGTCATGCAAAAAGAGAATTTTTCCAGTCAACTTTCCTCTGCGGTTGTTTTGATCGCTCTTCTTAACTTTTCAAGTGTTTCACAATACCTCGCAGAGGTTATTGTTGTGCCACGTTCCAAGAAATCGATAAGAAGAACTCCTTTCCTGTCCCAAACAACTGGCGGGATTTTGAATTGCGGCACACATTTTAAATTGTTGTTGAAAAACAATAAAGAGCGACACAGACCTCTCGCTTAGCACGGCTGGATAGCCACTGAACGGAGAAACGCCGCGGCACCAAAATGGCCGCGATAGCTCCGCCCCTGGCAACACAAAACGTGACACACTTTCTGGACTGCCCTCGTATTATATTTTATTAATATAAAAAACTTACGAATGTAATGAAAATATCTTATCATCACAGTTTATGAATTGGTACTTAATGTTTTTTGTTTTGGCTTATTAAAGTTGAATGGAATTATAATAATTAAGAAACATGTTATGTGTTGAGAAATGTGTAAGATAAAATAAAATGGTTTGTTTTTGTAAAAAAATTTGTATTTGTGTGCGTGTGTTTTTTTAAACTTTTGAATACAATATGTGTGAGAAATATGTTATCAAGATTTGTATTTTTTAACTTTGTGCATTTGTCGTTTTATTGTGCTAGGTACTTCTCAAGGATTTTCTACAATTTAAAGAAAAATTGTTCTGTTAATTTTGGTTAGTATAATTTGTTTTTATTGCTATATTTTATCCAAGATAAATTTCACCCTTATGTATACTTTAACGCAATATAAGTTGACGATCGTCAGTGAGAGTAAGACTGGACAATGCGGGGGTAAATTTTTTTTTTTTTTTTTTTTAATGTCCGACTGTTCTGCAATCCCTGCTAATGCAGACTGTGAAGGAAGAAGTGATTTTTTTGTAACGTATGAATATATGCTGTGCCTGAATGGGATTCGAACCCAAGACCGCACGATGAGAGGCGAGCACGTTATCAACTACGCCAATGCGGGGGTTGGAAGTGCTACTATATTTGCTTTTATAAATACATCATAGCAACAACTCTAACCACCACATCATGTTGTAGTTTTACTCTTACATTGTGATTCATTATGTTTACAACTATGTCGTTTTAAAAAACATCCCATTGTATTATTTATTAATTCTTAATAATTATCCTACAATAATAAACATTCATTCTAAATAAGCCATAATACTAGTTCTAAGCTATATTTAGTTTCCTTTTTGGTCATCACTGGTAAACTGAATTACTGCACTCTGACATTTGTAGTGTTAGACTAGTGTTACGTCCCAGGTTCGTGAAATAAAATTCAAAAGCTTTTATCGAAAATCCAACTAGTGTTTTGTTTTATTCAAGAAAAAAAAATCTTATCAGATTCAATGTTGAAATATTTAAAACAATTAAAAATTCTTAAAACAATTAAAATTCTTAAAAAAAAATTAAAATTCTTTAAATTCAGTTGGAGTAATTATTAAATCTTCTAAAATACTTTCATCAAACTAAAGTTAAAAAAAAATTAATAAATTATTAATATTTTGTTTTCTGTTTTTTATAAAAATTGTATATCACCTATCCCTTTAAAAGTTTTAAAAGAGAGTGAGGACAACAATCCAATTTATTTAAATTAAGAAAATTGTCTTTTTCTTTTTTTTTTTTTTTGTACTCACATCTGACGTTGTGTAAATAAGATCATCTGGTGGTACATTGATGTTGATGCTGTAAGAGTGTTTATGTTTACGTTGGAATGTCGTTACGTGCGTACTGTTCGTTATGTTTTGTTTTGTTTTGTGCGTACTGTTCGTTATGTTTTGTTTTGTTACGTGCGTACTGTTCGTTATGTTTTGTTTCCACTGTCCGTTATGCGTTAGGTGTTCGTATGTGTATCTCTTATTACAATCCTATTACACTAGTTAATCCGTGAGTTCCGTCGAAGCGGGCTTATTATCGTGAGTAATACTTGTTTTACGGTAATATCAAAATACTATTGTATTTTTAGGGTTTTCATATTTCATTATTTTCAAAAAAGTTATGTTAAATTGCAATTGAATTTTAAACAATTCACTTTGTTTAAATAATTACATTATCCCTTACTTATTTTAGTGTTAAGGGGGGTGATGAAGTGAATTTTATTAGTTAAGTGTTTGTGGTGGTTGATACATGTGTTATGCTTTCGGGTTGGCCGATGTTTTTTTTCTTTGCATCCAGGAGACTCCAAAGGGAGTATAGGACATGTCAAGATAAAACTGAAAAACTGAAAGTTTATCACCAATGATAAAGTTATCACTTACCACCAAAAAATTGTTTTTGCTACTGCTTACTTCAATAGGCTTGTCATGAACCCCATTGAATCAAATATCACACAAAATAAAAAATCAAACACAATGATAAATTCATCACTTACCAATAATTTTTTCCTGCTACTGCTTAACTCAGTAGGCTTGTCATGAAACCCTTTGTATCAAAGAGTGCACAATATTTGTTTAATTGGAAGTTAAATACCAAAACTATTTAGAAAGGAATTCGTGCACACTGTAAAATGTTTCATCAATGAAATATTGTTTTAGCTTTTTTTAAAATGACTTAAATTATCACAACTTTTTAAACCTTGTGGCAATTTATTGATGTATTTTCTACGTGCATAAGTTGGTTTTTGTTCAAACAATTTAGTGTTGTAATTGTTGTTTAGGTCATCACCCTGTAGTAGGCTGGTTTGAACGTGTAGAGGTTTTACTAAGTAAAACGAGGAGTGAAGTGGTTTACCATTGCCACAACTCACTCAGTGGAAAATTACGCTTATCAGCATGCCAGGCCCTCTGAAAAGCACATATTTTCCACTCTGCAAATGACACCTTCACTTCATTCACCACAGGGTCCAACTGTATAATGAAATTCATTACTTTCAAAAATAAATCTTTATAATGCATCCTGCAGTTTGAAATATTTCTATTTCATATAATGAATTAATATAATAATTTCACTAACCTTCTTTTTAAACTGTGTCACCTTTACTTTATTCCTACTTACACGTGTTTCGGTGGATCCACCATCATCAGAGTAAATGAAAAATTGAAACTAAAAATTTTTTTTCATTTATTTAAAATTTACAGAAGATGATACATCTTCAGTCACTTGTATAAAACTGATTTAAAATTACCGCTTTATATTCGTATTGAAGCTGTCTTGCCGCAGCATCCGCCATGGCAGCTTACAATAGTTGGTAAACCAACTAATAAAATGAAGAAATCAGTTAGAGCAAAATATTATGTTGAAACTTTAATTGGTATTCATTACCTTATGTATATAATTAACTTCAATTAGCACAAAAGTAGATTTTCGCACATAAATTACGTTACAGTACTAACATTGCACGTTACAAACAACTCGTAACATGGAGTAGCGTAGTATAACAGATGTAGTATAACATCTACTTTTGTGCTAATTGAAGTTAATTATATACATAAGAATACCAATTAAAGTTTCAAAATAATATTTTGCTTTAACTGATTTCTTCATTTTATTAGTTGGTTTACCAACTATTGTAAGCTGCCATGGCGGATGCTGCGGCAAGACAGCTTCAATACGAATATAAAGCCGTAATTTTAAATCAGTTTTATACAAGTGACTGAAGATGTATCATCTTTTGTAAATTTTAAATAAATGAAAAAAAATTTTTAGTTTCAATTTTTCATTTACTCTGATGATGGTGGATCCACCGAAACACGTGTAAGTAGGAATAAAATAAAGGTGACGCAGTTTAAAAAGAAGGTTAGCGAAATTATTATATTAATTCATTACTTTCAGAGAAGATAACTCTGATTAGTGTCACAATACACCTCTACCTCTTCTGTTCTTAAATAATTCAGTCATTTAATTGGCTGACCATGCGATTAGCAACATAATATTCGATTCTGTTTCTTGTGTAGTGGTTGTGAACATCTAAATTCTGTAAAAAGGTATTTTTCTTTATGTACGTATGTAAGTAGGATAGATAGTATACTGTCCTCCCACCGCAAGATGGGCGCAATCGCCAACTTATACCGCGTTACCAGTAGCTCATTAGAGAGAGAACTTAAAATCAATATTTTAATAACTTCTTCATTTTTGTTCACATTACCTTCTCTTCATCTTTTGGATCTTCCTTCTTCAGTTGTTCATTGTTGTGTGCTTACTGTCAATTCTTTTCATTCTCTCTCTCTCTCTCTCCCTCCCCATACATAACTCTCTGGCTTGTTTACTTTCTTTTACCCTATATGAATATGTAAGGAGGAAGGGATTAATTTCATGTCGGTTTTTCAAAATCAAGTTGTCACCGGCTATAGACAGAACCCCCTGAACCCAAAAAAACATGTTTTTAGTGATTGGCATATGCGTGTGTGTGAACAAAATATTTATGGGAAAACTATAAGAATGGAATATTGTACCAAGTTGAAACTTGGACTTAAATTAAGCACCATAAGAGTACACGACACAAACATTTTTATCTAACTCACATCTACCAGAAGTATTAGTTTATTCATGTGGATGTTCACATTGTTGCAGTTTTCTTAAAAACACTTACTTTTTTTTTAAATCACCTCATTTGCTACATGTTTATGATTTAAACCCACCGGGTTGGTCTAGAGGTAAAGTCGTCGCCAAAATCAGCTGTTTAACAGCTGATTTTCGGAGACGAAGGTTCCTGGTTCAAATCCTAGTAAAGGTAGTTACTTTTATACGGATTTGAATACTAGACAGTGGTTACCGGTGTACTTTGATGGTTGGGGTTTAATTAACCATACCTCTCAGGAATGGTCGGCCTGGGTCTGTAGAAGACTACACAGTCTCATTTACACGTCATACACATCATCCTCATCTGATTGGGTCATGGGGTTGCTTATTGTTCTCAATTGAACAGATTGCAACGTACACACATTAGGAATTAAAAAAAAAAAAGAAAGTTGTCACCGGCTATAGACAGAACCCCCTGAACCCCAAAAAACATGTTTTTAGTGATTGGCATATGTGTGTGTGTGTGTGTGTGTGCGCGCGCGCGCGTGTGTGTGTGAACAAAATATTTTCAGGAAAATTATAAGAACGGAATATTGTACCAAGTTGAAACTTGGAACTTAAATTAGGCACCATAAAAGGACACGACACAAACATTTTCGTCTAACTCAGTTTACCAGAAGTATTAGTTTATTCATGTGGTTGTTCAAAATCCCAAAAAGTTAAAAACTACATGAATTAACTACTACTTCTGGTTTAAATGTTAATGAAAATGTTTGTATCAGTTCCCCTGTGATAACACTTAAGTTCCAAGTGTCAACATCTTACATTTTTCATTCTTAAGATATTTGTTCACATACACAGATCATAGTCAGCCACTTATATGACTGAACTATTTAAGAACAGAAGAGGTAGAGGTGTACTGTGACACTAGTCAGAGTTATCTCCTCTGGAAGTAATGAATTTCACTATGCAGCCAGACCCTGTGGTGAATGAAGTGAAGGTGTCATTTGCAGGGTAGAAAGTGAGTGTTTTTCGGAGGGCCTGGCATGCTGATAAGCATACTCTTTTAACTCAGTGAGGAAGGCAATGGTAAACCACCTTACTCCTCGTTTTAACTTACTAAAACCTCTAGAGGTTCAAACCAGCCTTTCGGCTGTTGACCTAAACAACACACCCAGATCAATTGCTAAAAACATGTTTTTTGAGTTAAAGGGGCCTGAAAATATGAAAAGTTGACATGAAAACAATACTGTTCTCCCCTATACAATCATACAGGGCAAGATTAAATAAAAATACAAACGTAAAATTTAATAAGAACTTTGGAGAAAATAGAAACTACATATACTATTAAATTTTAATTTTTCTATAAAAATTACATGTCTTTATTGGAAATTTATCTTGAAAAAATGTAGCAATAAAAATAAATTACACTTACTAAAATTGTCAAAATAGTTATAAAAAGAATATAGAAAATGGACTAGAGAGTCACACAAGGAAACGCAAATGCAGAAAAGCTTAAGAAAAAATGTTGTGTAATTTATTATGTTTCTCACACATGTTGACACAAAAGTAAACCAACCTTCCTTTTGGGCAGAATTTACAAGATAGTACATAATTTGTTAGTCTTCTTGTTAAAGGGTTTTAAAAATTCTTCTCATAAAATGAGGAAAATAAAAATTGATTTCCATGTTGCAACTTTGCTATTAAATGCATTTTGGCCTTTGGGCCAGCCCAGTCAGTCAGCTGGTATTAAGTCGCTATTAATTGTTAAGTAACACTAGTTGGGCAAGCGGCTTTGTATGGTGACCAGTTGACAGCCATCCATGAGCAAACCCTACTGGGGGTCCCTGTTCAAACTCATGTCTAATCCATGTCAAAAAAAAATTTAGCAAAAAGCAGCAATCAAATTGGGTAGTTGTCAACAATGTACAGTTCCCAATAACAAATAAAAGCTTAAAAAAAAAAATGACTCGTCGCCTCGAGTCAGCTGTTTTACCGCTGATTTTCGGAGATGAAGGTTCCTGGTTCAAATCCTAGTAAAGGTAGTTACTTTTATACGGATTTGAATGCTAGACAGTGGTTGCCGGTGTACTTTGATGGTTGGGTTTCAATTAACCATACTCTCTCAGGAATGGTCGGCCTGAGTCTGTACAAGACTACAACTCATTAAGACGTCATACATATCATCCTCATCTCATTGGGTCATGGGGTTGCTTATACACACATTAGGAATATTAAAAAAAAAAAATGCATTTCAAGGTTATATAAATGAATAATCTTGAACAAATTGATTTCCATTTAGTTTTGCTTTAAGATCATAGTTTGCTCTTAAAGTAAGCATATTTGATCAAGATTTTCATGTAGATTTTATAAAATAATCTATCTATAAATTTACATGAAGTAACAGAAAAATGAGAAAATTACATACAATTTGACATGAAGAAGTACGTTCTAACACTATCTCTCGAGTGTCGTTGGAACTAAAGTGTGTAAAAAGTGCACTCTCACTCCATCTAGCGGATGGCGTTGGAACTACAGTGTGTAAAAAGTGCATTCTCATGCGATCTAGCGGATGGCGTTGGAACTACAGTGCGTAAAAAGTGAATTCTTACGCCATCTATCGGATGGCGGATAAACTAACATTCTTTAAAAACTTACTATTTTAGAATTATTCTAAAATACACACGCAACTTCTAACATATTCTAACAATATTAAAATTGTCGGCAAAAGATGTATTGATGGATGAAACAGACATTCTTTGAAAACGTCGATACATTGTTTACAATGTATCCTGTACCCCACCCGCGCAAGCCCTACCTACCTACCGAGTGTAGAAGTTTTGATGTTGGCGATGCCTTGGGGATTTCCAACTGATCGCTCATAGAAATTTTTTGTGGCAGGATACTTCTAGAAACATTAAAAAGTGTGTGTGTAAATTTTGAAAATTTGTAAAAGCGGCTCTTTTAAATGTATGTGTAGTGTATATGTACGGCCTTTTTTTTTTTTTTTAACGGCTCTTTATAATTTGATATGTGTCAGTGGCCTTTTTTTTACGGCTCTTTTAATTTGTTATTTTGTACGGCCTTGTTTTATTATTTTTAAATTTTGATTTGTTTTTTGTGAGGGAGTAAATTTCGTGAGGGGTGAGCTACATACAAGAAGAAGAATTCAGTGGGGATACATGTAATTAAACGTAGCCGTGGAACGGCAGGTTTCGCAGAACCGCTGGCGGATGTGGTGTAGCATAGATGGAATTAATGCTGGGGTATTGAGAAACAACACCTCCGTCGTGCAGCTTCCTTGAGGTGTTGCGGATGTAGTCCTCGATTGTAGGGAGAGGAAGAAGCTCCTGAACAATAGAGTTGGGGATTTTATAGTGGTACCCAGAGATAGATCGTAGGACCCTATTCTGGAATCTTTGAAAACGGACTTTGTTAGATGGGGATAGTAAAGGCCACCAAACAGGTGAGCCGTACAGTAGAGTTGATCGAATGATGGCCGTGTAAATAAGGAGCTTGAGAGACTTGTTCAGGGAAGTGGAACGTAGGAGAGCACCCAGGGTGAAGAAGAGGATTCTGCTCATGCGTATCTTGTCTGAGACAAACTTGTTGAACGTGAGGCGCCTATCCAGTGTCACCCCCAAGTATTGCACATGAGTGGCCCACCGTAGTTGATGTCCGGAAATCTCCAGCTGGTCGGGCATCCTCTGCCTTCTAGTGAAGCAGATGGCCTCGCACTTCGTGGGGTTCAGGGATAACTTCCACCTGTCGCACCACTCCACAAGGAGTCGAATCTGGCACTGAAGCTTATTCGCATTGAATTTGAGACTGGGGCTAGACCTATAGAATATTATGTCGTCGGCATAGACACCAGCGCGGATGCCGGGCTCCAGTGGGAAATCATTGGCATAGATAAGGTAGAGGACCGGCCCAAGAACCGATCCTTGGGGAACTCCTGCAGAGACGGGCCTAATACTAGAAGAAGCGGCATTACGGAGCCCAGGGGAGGACGGAGAGACAAAAAATTGTCTGCCGATCAGATATGAGTGCATGAGACGCACTAACGGGGGAGGAAAAATAAGAGAAAGTTTATACAGGAGACCCAGGTGCCACACACGATCGAATGCCGCTCGAAAGTCGAGAAGCACTGCCGTTGTATCGCGCCTGGTGTTCCAAGAATCCAAGATGTCGGTGACAACACGAAGGAGCTGAAGAGTGGTCGAGTGCCCCCGCCGAAAGCCAAACTGCTCCGGACGGAGGACCGGGTCTATAGCTGTTCGAAGCCGCGATAGCAGGAGTCGTTCAAACAGTTTTGAGAATAGTGGCAGAAGAGAAATTGGGCGATAATTGGCCGGATCAGATGGAGATTTAAAAGGCTTCAGAATAACTATGACTCTGGAAGTTTTCCAGTACGAAGGGAAATGTTGCAGAGAAAGCACTGCATTGAAAATCTGGAGGAGGTGTGCTTTAATCCTCGGAGGAGAATTAAGTAACACCTTCCCAGTGATATCATCCGGGCCAGGGGCTTTCTTTGGATTGAGGCAGCGTATCACATCGGACAGATCATCTTCAGTGAACGGTGCCAGATGAAGGGGTGTCGGGTCGGAAAGAGTAGTGTTGACCATTTTGCCAACAATTCGTTCGTGCGCTGAGTTTGAAGGAGTGGCGTTCAGTGTGAAGTGGGACTCGAAGTGCGAGGCGAACCTTTCAGCAATCTCACCCGCCGAAAAAACCAGTCCTCCAGGTGAATTCAGCGGGTGGTGGGACCGCTGCTTTCCCAAAAGGCGTCGTGTAGCGCTCCAAGGAGCACCAGAATCTTGTACGGTGGTCAGGTATTCCTCCCATCCTCGACGGCTATGTTCATTCACAAGGAACCGGCACCTAGCCACAGCTCTGTTAAACAGAGTGCGATGGCGCGGGTCCCGAGTGAGTTGCCACAGCCGACGGCATCGTCGCCGATCCGCTATTGCGGCTCGTACTTCAGGAGAGAGGGCGGAGCGTGTGGCTGGAGGGAAGGTGCGAGTTGAGGCTCGGAGGCTACGCTGAATAGTCGTCGAGAGAGAGGCTGCATGGAAATCCAGTTGGGCAGTAGAGACTATTGTTGGCGGTTGAGGGGGTAGGGCACGATCTAGATCGGAATGAAAATCTTTCCAGGAGGTCCTGGTGATAGAAGGGGGACGACGACGTCGGAGAGTCGGAGGAAGAAATGAAAAAAGGACAGGAAGGTGATCCGAATCTAGATCATTGATAACGAGCGTGTCCGGGAGGAGAGGCAGTGAAACAGAAATTCCAAAGTCTAGGACATTGGAGGGTCGATTAGAAACTGGGGAAATCCGGGTTGGAGAGTCAGGAACGTGTAAGGCAAAAGGTAGATCAGATTGATCGAGAAACCTTAGGAGCGTAGTACCGGCCCTAGCAGTACTACGACATCCCAAATCACGATGCTTCGAATTCCAGTCACCGCCAACAAACAAAGGATGTTGAAGGGCGAACAAAGACGCAAGAGCAGTGGGGTGATAGTCATCACTAGAAGGAGGCCTATATAATGAGACAAAAGTAATCGGAACTGAGTTAATAGGAACAATAACCGCGAGAGACTCAAGGAGTGGTATCGGAGGATACTGCAGTAGATGATGCGTATGGCGTCGATGGACCAGTATAGCGACACCGCCACTAGCGATAGCCGCTATACGGTCAGACCTGTAAACGATGTACGGGGCAATCCTGAAAGTTACTGTGGGAACAAGATGAGTCTCTTGTAAGAGTACTACATCCACGTCATGATCCTCTAGGAAGCGTCGAAGATCGTTTTTCCGCCGGGCGATGCCTGCGCAATTCCACGTAACTACCGTGAACGGCATTACACCAGAAGTGCGGGAAGGCTTGAGATCACAGTGGCGATTACATCCTGTATAGAAGTGGCGCTGGACAATTTCTGCAACGTCGAAATCGCCCAAGTAATAAATTTGGTCGACGTTAGCAGATCGACTAGAGGGTTGGCACTAGGTGCTGAAGCGATCGGTTTTGAGGCCGGTGTCGGAAGAGGGGGGAACTCAGAAGCGCTGCTGAAGTTAAACACTGGTTTTGATGGTGCCAGTGGAAAGGGCTGTGCCTGAGGGATAGGGTTGGGCTTGATGGGAGCACGCGGGGTTTGTTTTTTTGTTACGTATATGGTTTTCTTATACGACGTTTTCTGAGTTGGGGGCGTGCGTGCCGCTTCTGAGTCCGGGGACGCTACGGGCTCGGACGTCGTTGTACCTTGTGCAGCCGAAGCCGATGGAGTTGGCTGGGGGGCCTGATGTTTCTCCCTGCGCACAGCTAAAAGCTTCTTGTGCGCAGGGCACCCCCTATAATTCGCAGGGTGGGCACCTCTGCAGTTACAGCAGACAGGGCTTTCGTCCTGCTGCTTATTGCAGACTTTCGCGTCATGTTCCCCGCCGCATTTGACACAGCGAGGAGCATGCGCACAGTTAACTGAAGCGTGGCCGAAACGCTGACAGTTGTAACACTGTGGCAACCCAGGTCTTGGTTTAAAGGGGGCCACAGTGACGGCCACGTGAAAAAGATTATCAATTTTATAGATTTCAGAAACGTTACTGGTTTTCTGTAACTTCACCAGAAACACATTTAAATTGTGCCCACCCCGGCCTTTTATGGGCTGCACATGATTAACTCGGTATCCCGCCGCTTCAAGGGCACCCTTTATGTCGGCGGGGTCATGGGAATAGTGAAGGCCCTTAATAGCGACCTTCACTTCGTCTGGTTCGGCGGAGTGGTACGTGTGAAAATACACGCCGTTCGCGATGAATAACTTGCGAACGGCGTGAAAATCCTCCGCCGACTTTGCAAATAACATATAGGTTGACCCCTTAGAGGTCACTGAAATCTTATTACTGACCGCCTTGCCGACTAGGCGGGACAGCTGGGCCCAATTGCCAGGGGCCTTAAATACCAGCGGCGGGATACGTGATTTACCAGCATTCGACGCAGGCGTAGGTGGAGGAGCCTGGTCCATTACATCAGCAGAGGTAACTGCCTCTGGAGCAGATTTCTCTTCATTGACGGTCTGCGACGCTTTGTAGTCGTCGGAAGAGTCTTCCAGAATGACGGGAAGACCCTCCTTCCGACGCTTCCGTTTGGGGAAGCTTTCTTCCATCGAACACAAATAAATAGTTTATATATAATAAATATGAATAAAATAAATGTTAATTAAATACCAAACGCACACAAACAGTCACACAATAACACAACAACACAATATGTGAACAACAATCAACAATTAAAAACGGTTGCTAGGCAACGCCTAGCAAACTTTTAGAAACGGAGCACACCTTGACTACACAAGCGTCAGATGCGCACTGCCGCGCAAGCCCCCCTCGATACATTACTTATATAACTTTTTTTCGACCAGGTTTACCAATTTTTATCAATAAAATTACCTACACCTCATTTTTATTCCCTTTTGTTTATATAGATACAGTTCTTTAGTAATTCTGTTTTAAATGTTTTCTTGTTTTACCATCATCCGGTAGATAGCGTGGTCTTTGCTTAATACGGCATTTTCCTTCAATGAAATGCAACATTTCAATATACTTACAAGTACTGCAGTCCTCAAAATTTTACTTTTTTATAATATCTCATTTAACTACATTTTTTGTTAACAATCTGTTATGCATATTCTGACATTCTTTCAAACAAACAAAAACACAACAATCTGTGAGTATTGGTTTGGAATATTTTAAGTCTTCAAGATTTGATTTTAGTTGACAAAATCTAAAAGATCAAAACAATTAAATGTTTTTAAATACAATAAGTGACGGGCCGACACCGTAGTATAGTGGTTTGCGCGCAAGCCTACCGTCCCGGGTTCTATTCCCGACCAGTATCAGGAAATTTTCACTTGTGAAAACTCAGTTTTCGATGAATTACCCACTGTAGTTGCTAATAACAAGCTGGTGATGCCACTTTAAATAAATAAAACAAAATAATAAAAAACGATTTATTTCAGTAATACATTTTTTTTATTCACATAGTATTCTAGATACTGTTTATAATTTCGGCTTCATGTAGGCCTAATATTAAAAAATTCTTATTCATTGAACTCGAATCTGAAACACAACCAAAACATTTTTCTTTAATAAATTTTTATTTTAATTAAATTAACTTATATATAAGGCCTACCAACAGTTAAAAGGGAATTTTAAAATTCGCTATTTGGTAAATATTTCCCTCTATTCTGTAACTGTTTTAAATCCACATTTTCAGTTGTACATCTTTGCGTACCTGGCCGTCTTAACATGTTTAAAAGTATGAATATTGGAAAGTACAGCTATCGTTGAAAATGTCACCCGTTCTTAAATATTTCCCGAAGTACCTGTACATGTTTAAAAGTATCAATATTGGAAAGTACAGCGATCGTTGAAAATGTCACCTGTTCTTAAATATTTCCCGAAGTACCTGAACATGTTTAAAAGTATCAATATTGGAAAGTACAGCGATCGCTGAAAATGTCACCCGTTCTTAAATATTTCCCGAAGTACCTGAACATGTTTAAAAGTATCAATATTGGAAAGTACAGCGATCGTTAAAAATTTCACCCGTTCTTAAATATTTCCCGAAGTACCTGAACATGTTTAAAAGTATCAATATTGGAAAGTACAGCGATCGCTGAAAATGTCACCCGTTCTTAAATATTTCCCGAAGTACCTGAACATATTTAAAAGTATGAATATTGGAAAGTACAGCGATCGTTAAATATTTCACCCGTTCTTAAATATTTCCCGAAGTACCTGAACATGTTTAAAAGTATCAATATTGGAAAGTACAGCGATCGCTGAAAATGTCACCCGTTCTTAAATATTTCCCGAAGTACCTGTAAAGTATCAATATTGGAAAGTACAGCGATCGCTGAAAATGTCACCCGTTCTTAAATATTTCCCGAAGTACCTGAAAAGTATCAATATTGGAAAGTACAGCGATCGCTGAAAATGTCACTCGTTCTTAAATATTTCCCGAAGTACCTGAACATGTTTAAAAGTATCAATATTGGAAAGTACAGCGATCGTTAAAAATTTCACCCGTTCTTAAATATTTCCCGAAGTACCTGAACATGTTTAAAAGTATCAACATTGGAAAGTACAGCGATCGCTGAAAATGTCACCCGTTCTTAAATA
>JAQMRL010000012.1:595844-716880 GCA_035578175.1 Catonia carolina
AGGATCAGCTGGTGACAACATCACATGATAATTTTATTCTATTGATACAATTTTGTATTGTTAAGTATTTTACAAAAGTAAATTTCCGTGTTTCTTTAATTTGTTTTAATTTTCTTTTAATTGGTTTTTTTTGTTAAACTGTTTTTTTGTTTTTAACTAGTGAGTGATCAATTGCTTGATATTTTATTTTTACTGTTATTTTATTCAACGTAGATTTAAGTTTTTGGTTATGACAATATTTTTTGTGGTTGTTTTTTTTGTTTTTTCCATTTTCAATAACGCCATCAAAAAGCATCACTAGAAAGAAAACCTTCAAAAGCAAAAACTTCAAAAAGCAAGAACTGCTGAAACGGAGGAACAACGAGAATCTCGGCTTCTACAAAACCACGACCGAGCCTCAACTTCGAGAGCACTTCACCATTTTTCGTGTGCAAACCCGCGACGGGCTTTGCACGCGAAAATAAAATTCCCCCTGAATTCCACGAGGTTGCAATTACTCTGTTAACTGCATTCGCATATTCTTAACTGCATAAAATATTAACTAATATCTAGGTTGGGAGTAACAGCTGATAATGATCAGCTGTTACTCCCAACCTAATATTTTATGCAGTTAAGAATGTGCGTTTTATGTGCGTCTGTTTTGATTTTAAATAAAGCGAAATTTCAATATCTATTATTCATTTTTTTCCTGAGTAGTAGAGGAAGAATGTCTGTACTGGGACAACCTTGACCTTTGACCCTGACTTTGATAAAAAAAAAAAAAAAAAAAAAAAAAAAAAAAAAAAAAAAAATTAAAAAAAAAAAAAAAAAAAAAAACCCGCCAAATTTTTTTCCCGCCAAATTTTCAAACTCAATTTTCTCCGCAACCGCTGGACCGATTTTGACGCGCGTGGTACCCACGTGACCGGGAGATCGAGATCTACAAGATAAGCCCTAAAACTCGTCGATCCGATAACCAGGTCACGTGTTACAAGCTATCTCAGGTTGCATAGGGGATACGGCTACGGATTAGGGCTTATCTTGTAGATCTCGATCTCCTGGTCACGTGGGTACCGCCCGCGTCAAAATCGGCCCAGCGGTTGCGGAGAAAATCAGGTTTGAAAATTTAAAAAAATAAAAAAATGGCAAATTTTCAAACCCGATTTTCTCCGCAACCGCTGGTCCGATTTTGATGTGGGCGGTACCCACGTGACCGGGAGATCGAGATCTACAAGATAAGCCCTAAATCTCATCGATCTGATAACCAGGTCACGTGTTACAAACGATCTCAGGTTCCATCGGGGATACGGCTACAAATTAGGGCCTATCTTGTAGATCTCGATCTCTCGGTCACGTGGGTACCGCCCGCGTCAAAATCTGCCCAGCGGTTGAGGAGAAAATCAAGTTTGAAAATTTAAAAAAAAAAAAAAAAAAAAAAAAAAAAAAAAAAAAAAATTCTCGCCTTTTTTTTTTTTTTTTTTTTTTTTTTTGAAAAATTTTAAACTCGATTTTCTCCTCAACCGCTGGTCCGATTTTGATGCGGGTGGTATCCACGTGACCAGGAGATCGAGATCTACAAGATAAGCCCTAAACCTCATCGATCAGATAACCAGGTCACGTGTTACAAGCTATCTCAGGTTCCATCGGGGATACGGCTACGGATTAGGGCTTATCATGTAGATCTTGATCTCCTGGTCACGTGGGTACCGCCCGCATCAAAATCGGTCCAGCGGTTACGGAGAAAATCAAGTTTGAAAATTTAAAAAAATAAAAAAAATGGCAAATTTTCAAACCCGATTTTCTCCGCAACCGCTGGGTCGATTTTGATGCGGGTGGTATCCACGTGACCAGGAGATCGAGATCTATAAGATAAGCCCTAAACCTTGTCGATCTGATAACCAGGTCACGTGTTACAAGCTATCTCAGGTTCCATCGGGGATACGGCTACGGATTAGGGCTTATCTTGTAGATCTCGAGCTCCTGGTCACGCGGATACCGCCCACATCAAAATCGGACCAGTGGTTGAGGAGAAAATCGAGTTTGAAATTTTTCAAAAAAAAAAAAAAAAAAAAAAAAAAAAAAAAAAAAAAAAAAAAAAAAATTCTCGCCATAATTTTTTTTTTTTTTTTTTTTTTTTTTTTTTTTTTTTGGCAAAGTTCCAAACTCGATTTTCTCCGCAACCGCTGGTCCGATTTTGATGCGGGTGGTATCCACGTGACCAGCAGATCGAGATCTACAAGATAAGCCCTAAACCTCATCGATCCGATAACCAGGTCACGTGTTACAAGCTATCTCAGGTTCCATCGGGGATACGGCTACGGATTAGGGCTTATCATGTAGATCTCGATCTGCTGGTCACGTGGGTGCCACCCGCATCAAAATCGGCCCAGCGGTTGCGGAGAAAATCGAGTTTGGAACTTTGGCAAAAAAAAAAAAAAAAAAAAAAAAAAAAAAAAAAAAAAAAAAATTGACCTTTGACCCCAAAAAATTACTTTAGTTTTTATCATTGACGTCATTCGTTTTTTATCTTTGCACGTGAAAGACTATTGATTCAGATGATGCAACTTGTTTACTGCAAATTTAAATGTACAGTTAATTTTTCTACACGAGTCGTCGAGTCAGCGATAAGTTGTTTGTTTCAATTTTAAAAACCAACAACGTCATACCGCATGTTATTATGAACCGAACTGCATACGCAGCGTTTCCAATGCAGTAGCATAGGACAATTATGTATATAAAAGGTCACCGATTTTCCCACCGTATCATAACCACTGCTCTACACCGCTAGAACAGTTCTTCTTCTAGATACAGTTCTTCTTCTCCTAGCTGTTGCTACGCTGCTAGACAGTTCTTCTTCTCTACCTGTTGTTAATTGAAGGTGAGTTTTATTCTACTTTAAATATTTTTAAAAATTAAAAAGACTCTAGCACTTTTATGAAATATACACTTTGAATCTTTAATAAAATTAAAACCTAAAATCTGTTTATGAAATTAAGACGTAGAACCTCATACATAGGTAATACATTGTTGGTACTGCAACATCACCAGTTGTAACCGTTGTTGATACATCAACAACAACAACAACTGTAACAACACCAGTTTTATCGTTTACTATTACAAGTACGGAATAACAATTTCCATACCTAATTTAAATTGTTCTGGCCGCATATCGGTAGTTTAGCAAAGCGAATTCAAATAAATATTTATTTTCCTGGTTCGTCTCTACTACATGTTTCTGTTTTTGGTATGTTTTAGTTACCAACAACACCAACAACTCCAACAACCGGCAACAACCAACAACCGGTAACAATCAACACCCAACAACAATAGCAATTTGGAGATCACCAACTCATATTGTAAAGGTTGGTCTTATTATAAATACTATACTGGAATAATAATTTACATACTAAAAATAAAGGGATATTTGTTTTAACCGCATGCGACGAGTTTCAAAGCGAATTCAAAGAAATATTTATTTTCTTGGTTAGTCTCGACTACATGTTTCTGTTTTCGGTATGTTTCAGTTACCAACAACACCAACAACCGGCAACAATCAACAACCAACAACAATATCAATTTGGGGATCATCCAGCTCGTATTGTAAAGGTTGGTCTTATTATAAATACTATACTGGAATAATAATACATTTACATACAATTACATACTAAAAATAATGGGATATTTGTTTTAACCGCATGCGACGAGTTTTATTTTATAAACTCTTGGGTAGTCTCTTCTACATGTTTCTGTTTTTGTTATGTTTCAGTTTAAATCAATAATCATCACCACCATCACCACCGCCGCCGACAATACCGGCAAAATCAACGCAGTAACTCCACCATCATCAACAACAACATCCTCCTCCGTCAGTTTACAGTAACTCCACCATCACCAACAACACCCCAGCAACATCCATCATCTCATACCGTCATCATCGCCTTCTTTAACTCCACCAACAACCCCGGCACCTCGTCGTCTACGCCAACATCTCCTTCTTCAGCTCCATCAACAGTACCAGGCTACATACCTCTCCGTAAGTATTTTGTCGACAGCGGAAATAAATTAAGTAGTTAGTTATTAAGAGAATATCGTAGGCATAGAGAACATGGCTGCAAACCTTCTATGTTTAGAAACCGCAGCCGAGACTGTGGCATATGCAGATACAAACCTTGCAAGTGACGTAGTGTTGTACAATCTGCTTTCATCCCAGCCTCCACCTACCGTTTACTCATATCTATGTGATGGATCTAAGATCCGAAAGAATATGAGAACCGTAGTAGTAGGATGGATAAAAGATTTATGCCAGTACAGGCGAATGTACCACAAGGTGGCCGCAGCCGCAGTGATATATTTCGACCGGTTCCTTAACCGCAAGCCTGATACTGAACCGAATGATTTACAATTACTGGCATGCTCATGCATGCTGGTAAGTTCAAAATTTTACGAGGCGTATGGATGCTTTACTTCTGACGAGTTGGCGGCTTCCACCGCCGATTCCTGTAGCATAGAGTCCATCCTGCAATGGGAGATGGAAGTGCTGAAGGAGCTGTCGTGGAGGGTATCTATAGTGTTACCTCACGACTTTATTCATCCGATTTTGTCTAGGATTTTCCCTACTGTAGATGACCGAGACCTGAAGAAGGTCAGAGATATGTCTTACGATCTCCTGTTAGAGGCGGTATGCGCCTATGAAATTAACGACATCTGCTACAGCGAACTGGCCGGTGCATGCTTATGCGTAACGTTACGCTCTTTCAGTTCGTTGAAGGTCGAAGAAGACGTAATTGCTGGGATGCTGTTATATATTGATCTAACTTATTCTATCCAAAAGGTTCTAATGCTAAATGTTCCCTGTGCAGATGAATCTTAGCAAAAAAATTAGTGTATTACTGTTAAATTTATATCGTATTAGCAGAATAAATGTATTAAACTGTTTATAATTGTTTTCATTTCGAAGTACCATACGTTTACCGCTACACTAAAACATATGGTTTTGCAGGAAATATGGAAAGTCAAGCCAAACGAATCAGGTTGGATCAAGTTCAAGAGACTGACACCTTTTGCGTCTTGGAGAATGCGTTCGGATGTAACCTCCGGACGTATTACTACAAGAACACAAACGAGGAACTTAAGGACATACCAGTGCTCCTTATCCACCTGAGGGAAGAGATGGAATCGCTGCTCAAGGAGATGTCGACCTCCATAAGATCGTTCAAATTTAATATCTTAGTGGAGTGTACGTATGATAAGGCGGCGACGGGAGAGGTGCACGATATAGGTTTTAAGACCGCCAACACTTGCGTCTTTCCCGGGTCGAATATAGAAGCGCTTTTAGACAGGAGTATCCAAAAGCTTATAGACGAGGAGGCGGAGTTTTTGGGAAAGGGGAGCGGATGGTCTTTAGTATCTGTAGATGGGATCCTTCTCAGGATCAATCGATACAGGCCGCTCAGAGGTTCCTCTTACCTACCTCTTCCACCGTTCGTAAAGAACCGCAAAGCGGTTATCAACGTTCAGAACCGAGACGAAAGGTGCTTCAAGTGGGCTATCCTATGTAAACATGTAACAGGTCCTCACAGGGAAAGAATCGATAGACGATACGACGCCCTGCTTGACAAGTACGATTTCAGCATGCTAGATTTCCCCACTTCCCTCGGTCAAGTGAAGGCCTTCGTCAAGGCCAACGGGGTGTCCGTAAACGTATATGGGATAGCCGAAAAAGAGGTAATAGAGCCTCTATTCGTGTCAGATGTCGAAAAGGACGATCATTTCGACCTGCTACTCATAGCTGCCGGTGATAAGCATCACTATTGCTTCATCGAAAATTTTAGCCGTTTCATCAGACCGCAGCTGACAAAAAATACCGGTCAAATAGATATATGCAAGAGGTGTTTCACCTTCTACAACGTCCACCCTACGGGTCACGAGGCGATGACCGCCCACAGGGAGTACTGTATGGACAATCCTCCATGCAGGATCACGCTACCCACACCTAATGATGACGGTACTCCTCCTGTGATGAAATTCAAAAATTACCATCACATATTCCCAGTCCCTATAGTAGCGTATGCAGACTTTGAGTGCATACTGAAACCTACCGAGGGCTATCTCCCTAAACCGTCATCTTCTTTCACTATAGCCACGGAGCGTCACGTTCCCATGAGCTATGGAATGTACTTTGTGGTCGACCCGACTCTGCCTGAAGACATTAGAGAATTAGTCCCTAAAACCCCTATGATTTACCGCGGCCTCAACGCTACCGAGCACTTTATGCGCACCCTCAAAGAAATAGTCGAGCGGATAGCCGCAGCGTCGGACCGTAACGTCCCTATGGTCTTTACGGCTCAGGACGAGCTTTCGTTCAAAGCCGCCATAAGATGCCAGATGTGTGACGTTACGTTCGGGCCTGAGGTGAGACCCGTCAGGGACCATTGTCACTTTACTGGAAAGTATAGGACAGCTCTCTGCTCGAAATGCAATCTGATGAGACAGAACCAGAAGTTCTTGCCCGTCTTTATCCACAACTCCTCCAATTACGATTCTCATTTCATAGTCAGACAGCTCGGCTATGACGAGAAGAGGATATCCGTCATACCTAATTCTACGGAGAGGTACGTTTCCTTCTCCAAAAACATAACCAAGACGCTAGCCGTGAGGTTTGTCGACACCTTTAGGTTCATGGCCAGCAGCCTGAGCGCTCTGGTAGGCAACCTCCCTCCCGAAGGCTTCACCCATACAGAGTCTTTCTTTAACGGGACGCAACTGTCCCTAGTGAAGAGGAAAGGCGTGTACCCTTACGAGTACACCGACTCTTGGGAGAGACTCGATGAGACGGAACTTCCGCCTCAGGAAGCATTCTATAGCAGCCTCACCGGGGAGCACATTTCAGACGATGACTATCGTCATGCTCTGAAAGTGTGGGACACTTTTAACATCCGCACGCTGGGGGAGTACTCTGACTTATACCTCAAGTGCGATGTCCTCCTGTTGGCCGACGTCTTTGAGAATTTTAGGTCACTGTGCAGGAAGGAATACGGGCTCGATTGCGCCCATTACTTTACTGTTCCAGGTTTTTCTTTCGACGCCATGCTCTACAAGACGCGAGTAGAACTGGAACTCATAACCGATTATGATATGTACATGTTCTTAGAGCGAGGAATCCGAGGAGGAATCTCTGTATGCGTCAAGAAACATGCCAAGGCCAACAACCCTTATGTGGAAGGTTTCAACCCCGAGCTGCCCTCCAACTACCTCATGTATGTGGACGCGAACAACCTATATGGTTGGGCGATGAGTGGGTACCTCCCCTACAAGAATTTTTACTGGGTCGAGGATGAAGAGAGAAAGAACAGGCTAGTTTCGAATTTAAGTGCCATCCACGACGACTCCCAGCTAGGCTTCTTCCTAGAGGTAGATGTGGAATATCCTGCGGACGATGAGACGCAAGACTGCCACAACGACCTCCCGTTCATGGCCGAAAACGCGACCCCTCCCAGATCAAAGACCTCCAAACTTTTGACCACCCTGCAAAACAAGACCAAGTACGTATGTCATTACACCCTACTTAAACAGGCCATGGCACACGGTCTAAAGGTGACCAAAGTCCACAGGGTCCTCCAATTTCAACAGTCTGCATGGCTCAAGCCTTACATAGACTTGAATACCTGCAACAGACAGTCTGCCCGAAACGCCTTCGAGAAGGACTTCTTCAAACTGTTGAACAATGCCGTCTTCGGCAAGTGTATGGAGAACGTCCGTAAACGTATGAAACTGGAGCTGGTTAGCAATTCAAAGAGGTTGATGAAGCTGATCACCAAACCCTCTTTCAAGGACCGGATCATATACGACGAGTCGCTATGCGCTGTCGAACTGTTCAAGACCTCGGTCCGTTTAGACAAACCTATTTACGTAGGCGCTACAGTCCTGGACTCCAGTAAGACCTTAATGTATTCGTTTCATTACGATGTCATGAAGAAGAGGTACGGGTCGAAAATCGACCTCCTGTACATGGATACAGACAGCTTCTTTTATGACATCGAGACCCCCGATTTTTACCGCGACATGCAGGAACTAGAATTCAAGACCTTCTTCGACACCTCCGACTACCCCCCGACACATCCGTGCCATTCCACTACCAACAAAAAAGTGCTCGGGAAGTTCAAAGATGAGTGCAACGGTGTCCCGATCGCCGAGTTCATAGGTTTGAGAGCGAAACTCTACACCTTCAGGACTGGCGAGGGAGATATCCAGAAGAAGGCTAAAGGCGTCAAAAAGAATGTGGTCAAGAAAGACATCACTTTTGACGACTATAAAAAGTGCCTCGAAGATCCCTCGTTGTGGTTGTACAGGGACATGAAAATGTTTCATTCCCTCAAGCATATAGTAAACACCATTGTGACTAGCAAGCTTGCGCTGTGCAACTACGACGACAAGCGCATCGCCGTAGATATCGCCCGCACCTTGGCGTACGGACACAGAAACGTCCCGCCTGAGCTCCGTAACGTTTTAGGTTAGGTTCCATCCCTCCCGTACACCCCGTTAATCCTCCACATATGTCTACTAGCCGACTATATTCGACCTCTAAACGTTGAACAGCGTCAGTATTGGAGTTTACGCCGCACCAGTATTACTAGTTGTAAGAACATAGGTATATTGTTATTAATCTCGAAAAACTAGGACGAATGAGTTTGCGCCTCACTCGAACCTGTCGAGCCGCATTACGCGATTGGATGTGTCTGCACATGTAGTTTTTAAAAAATTCTTATTTTATATTTCAGACATATAATGTGTCTCCCCAAGCCGCTGCCTGAGGTCTCGGACATTTTTGAAAATGTAGAGACTGAAGAGGAGATTGAAGATGAACAGGGCGAGGAGGTATGCGAGCAGTGCGAGGAGTTAAACGATGAAGAGGGGACGGCCTTTATAATAGATCTTTACGAACTTCAGGACGATCTGGACGATCTAGACGAGCCTGATGACATCGGCGAAGACGCGCATCAGTTTCTTCAGGAACTGAGGGTGCTGTTCCCCTCGTACTCTTACGAGATGTTGTATCCGCTAGAGACTATGGTCCCATGCGCCGTCCATATACGTACAGATGCTTTGACTTCCATAAGTCATATCTACCATTCTGTCCATGATAGGTGGCCACAGTGCGTACCGTACATCTCATACTTTACCTGATCCGGTCGCCCATTTCCTAGCAATCGGTAGTATGATACCATGTCTATTTTTGTTATAGGCTATGTACATCGAGAGGAATGAGCCAAAGATGTTTACGATCGAGGAGGTAGAAGCGGAGATGTTTGAGGATGATTCGGAGGCAGGCGACGACGTCTTGTCGATCGGGACGGTCGCCGTCGAAGAGGCCGACATGGACTCAGTGACGTATGAGCCCATCGGTAACCACATGGACTTGACGGCGCATGAGACCGTGGGCGACCTCGTAGACTCAGAGGGCGAGGAACCATCCATGGACGATCTCGTAGACTCCGAGGACGAGGAAGTGTCCACGGATGGCCTCGTAGACTCTGAGGTCGAGGTAGTCTGCCCGTTGTGCCGGAACGTAGGGGACGAATTCGGATATTCGTTTCGAATATGTGTCGAAGAAGTAGAGGACCTCAGACAGGTCGGAGATTTCTTTCGATTTGTCGAGCGAACCTTTTTCTACTGCCGCGTAAGACCGATTTACATAAATAGCAATTATGTAAGGGTTGAGGAAACCGATGTCGGTCCTATAGATTTCCCATCTCACATGGCGATTGATGTAGAGGAAGGCGCACATGCGCGAACCATATATCATGCAATCCACGATCGATGGCCGCAATTCGTTCCCTATGTCTATGTATGATAATCCACACGTATTCGTTTTCATCATCGCTATCGTCATCATCATCATCATCATCATAAACATCTTATATATTAATCAATTGTATGTCGTCACACACGTATTCGTTTTCATCACCATCATCATCATCATCATAAATATGTTATATATTAATAAATTGTATGTTACGCAATTTTTTATATTAATAAATTGTATGTTACGCAATGAGTTAGTCTTTTCATTTCTCCAACACTAAACCACATATAGTACCTAAAACACATGGAGACAGGATCGATGCTCGATTCCTGAGAGGGTCTGTCCCCGACAGATCCTCGCATCGTGCTGCGCTTTCGCTTCACGATCGGCAAAGCCCTCTGGCTTTAGCAATACTTATATATGCTCGATTCTTGAGAGGGTCTGTCCACGACAGATCCTCGCACCGTGCTGCGCTTTCGCTTCACGATCTGCAAAGCCCTCTGGCTTTAGCAATACTTATTTATCTAAGGTGAGAAGGATGATGAATAAAAACAAGTTCGAATAGAGTTAATACATATATTCTGAAATCAAAGTACTAGACTAATGTTACAAAAGTTCAGACTCTACAAGCAGCCGTACATGTGAGAAAAAAACGAATCGAGGTTACAGGACGCGGCTTTACTGGCTGACGCAACAGTTAAAACTGCATTGCATGCAGTGTTTTCTCTTCTTGGTAATGGTCCATTCGTCTTCGCCGTCTTCGCTCTCCTGTTGGACGTGTTCTTCGCAGGGCATCTCCAAGAGTAGTTCTTTATCATTCTTGAGGTATGACGGTAAGTCGTTGTATACGTTGGATATACAGTTGCCGTAATGGTCCAAGAGAAATTCCTTGGGTAAGTAGCGGAGGGCTTCAGGCCCAGGGTTGTTGAAGCCCGAGTCCAACACCTTTTTTATGCACTCCCCTACTTTGTTTACCGTGTCGAAGACGACGCTCCTTTCTTTCCACCACGCCCTCATAGCCTCGGCCCTCTTGAGGGAGCAGTCCGAGTGGGAAAACGGACACTGTATGTCTGATCCGTGCATATACATGAGGTGTTCGATCGAGGGACAGCCGTAGTCGTCGAGGTCTGAAACCTTTAGATCGTTGCACATCAATAGTCCCTCTAATGTTTTCCTGTTTTCCTTTCCTTTGACGAAGATCTTCCCGCCAGACACGGCCCCCGTCAGCAAGTGGTAGAGCTGTGTGTAGTCGACGAACCCACTGTTCCATCGTATCCCGATTCTGTCTTGTCCTTCCCAGATGCGCGTTTTCTTGGACGGTGTGAGTACACCGTAAAAGTCGTAAGGAGGTTTGAACAGATAATGATGCTTCACGCTACCTTCTACCGAGAGGACTACCAGCTCCTTGATGATCGTCTCGTAATCCGAAGGTCTGATGACCTGAAAATCTACAATGAAGGAAGGCATGTTGTTGCGCGCGACGAGACCTAGCACACAATGGCTAATTTACCCTCCTGACGGTCCCTGTTAAAGGCGAGTACTGAAGGATGCAATCTGTGATTATCAAGCAATAGGCCGTCGTATTGGTAGGGATGTTGTTTTTACACTCTATCTCGATCCTGATGTCTATGGCGCCAGTGTTCAGCGACTCGTTCTGCTTCGAGCAGTCGATAAAGAAGAGGGGGACTTTGGTCTTGAAGTTCGCAAAATCGATTAGGGGGTGGTTGACCTGACCTCCGTAGTAGACCTTATGGAACCGCTTAAAGTTTTCGTAAAACAACGAGTATTCCCCCTTAGCGTTTTCGTACGGGTAGTACACGGAATTGAGGTAGAGTTTGATGTCCTGGAGCTCGCAGTGGTCGAAATGGGATGATACCGCCGTCTTGGTCTTCTTGTCCGTTTGCAGTCCTACTATGACGTAACGGGGCTTATCCGCCTGGGAGGAGGATTTGACGGTCCAGATCACGTCGGTGCTCTGCGGTAAGATAGGATATTCGTACAGGTTCCATCTGCGGAAGGCCATCGATATGGGCGCGTCCTGATCCACCATCCTGAGCAACGGGAGTCTGTGCTGATCGGAAAGCCTGACGTAAGGCATCTTCCACTCCACCTTGGTAAGAGTCAGCTTGTAGTCCTTGCCTGCGGGTACCGCTACGGCGCGATCGTCGGTAGCCGACCTTAGCATGATAAGTTCCAGCTTAGCGTTGACTATTATGCGACGGTAATCCTCGCAGAATCCCATGATCCTCTTCAGCGGAACGTAAGCCGAAAGCCTACCTGTTGTGCTGTTGGCGATAGCCGTTACGGCGTCCTTGTTCCACCCTTCCACGTCTATAGAGTGTTGTTCGCCGTACCTGAAGGACGGAATATTTTTCAAGGCCGTCGTTACACCGACGTTTCGCACCCTGTCCACTTCGATACCGTTCATCTCCAGCCTTATCTCTTCAAACAGGAAAGCGGGCCAGTTGTCAGAAAGAGCCAGGACTGCATCCAAAGTACCGTCGGACGCCGAAAGTTTCACGTCCACAAACAGCAGGCTGTCGCAAGGTAGGGTGTACACATCCTGTTGGTTCACGGGTATCCTTATCTCGTCGTTGTTGTTGAAAGTCGCTGACGCGTACGGAGTGTGAGTATGCATCTCCATGCCTATGATGGCATCGTCCGCTACGGCGTTAGAGGATCCCACGTCTATTATATAGCTCATTTCTGCAGCACGATGAAACCCAACGATCTTAGAAAAGCAGCGTTATATGTAGAGAGTCTCTTCTTTTTCACTTCACCAAGTGGCGGGTCGGGCTCCGCAGGACGAATGTTCTTCGCTCCGTCCGGTACGGCTCTTTTATAACCCTCTTCCAGGTAGACTAACCCCATCGCGTACGTCTTTTAAGGTGAAGCCTGAGGCTGATGACTTCGTTCTGAAAGCTTATCGGTCTTCCGTCCTGATCCACCACAGAGACGGACAGTCTTCCTATCCTCGATGTGTTTACGGGTAGGTAGATGACGTTCTTGGGAACTTCGATTATCTTATAACCCCGTTCCACCTGCGGGAAGAACTCGTGCAGGGTATGCCCTTCGGAACCGTTAGTGTACGAGCCCCGCACGATGTTGCAAGTCAACCGGATGGCGTTCACGGCCGTAATGTTGACAGGGCGCTGGGACGTGTACCATTTATTAGGTTCGAGGATCACCGCATCGAACCCCAACACCTCTCTGATGGTTCCGGGTACGGAAAAGTCTACCTTTTCTCCGCAGAATATCGAGCACTTTAGAGTGGTGGGGTCTACGACCATGTTAAGTCTTGGGAGCGGACGGCATTCCGTCTTTGATCCCCTTGACGTCTCCTTCTTCGCATCGCTTAAGGCTTTCGCTTTCGCTTCCTCCTCCTCCCTTTTCGCTTTAGCTTCCTCCTCTGCCCTTTTCGCAGCCGCCTTCGCCGCATTATCCAATCTCTTAAAGACCTCCGCGAGAGGGTCGGTACTCGATCTCTCTTTCCTTTTTCCTTTCTGTTCCTTTTTCCGCTCCTTCGAGTGCTTTTGGTACTTGAGGGATCCTGCGTCTTCAACATCGGTACGGTTTTCGTCTTGCTCCGCGTCTCTGCTGCTGCCGCAGTTCACTCCGCCGTACATCTCCAACATCTCGTATTTGATCTTTGAGTGGATGTCGTCAATCTCGTACATGCCTTCGGGCAGCTCCACCTTCATCCCGTCGCCGAAGCAGAACAGGTTGTTCACCCCTTTCCGCACGTTGGGTATGTTGTTGTAGCTCATGAAATCTACCAGGCCTATCTCCCACTGGCCCTCTCCGAGGTCTATGGGAGGAAAGTAATCGACCTCGATCGTAGAGCTCTTACCGCTTAGGCACAACATCCTTACCCGATAGAAACTCTAGGCATAGATGTCCGCAGACGACTGAATCAAAGTCCTGCCTCCTGGCGTAATTATATCTTATGATGTTCGGTCCGTCTTCTCCGTTCTCGAGGTACCTTACCAGCTCTACGGGAGGCCTCAGGTTACCGTAGCTGTCAAAGTACTCTACGACTGCACCGGTCTTCCTGTAACATACCCAGTGGGTCCCTTCGTTCCTCGCGCTGTCCAAGTTGACGATGGCTGATTCGTTCTCGTAGGGTCTATGGGGGAGCGTGTCACGCATAAACACCCCTCTAAAGTTCGAGATTTCGAGTGCGTCGGCAGCCGCCATCAATTGACTATCGGACAGGGGTTTGTTAGGAAGTTTCAACGAAGTTTTTTTTTCCTTAGTCCGCATCCCGCGTGCTGCGTAGGGTACGGTCTCAAATACAGTCCCTCACCTCGTCGGGTAGTGCTACGGTTAGTCCTGCGGGTGGTGCGACGGGTAGTCTTGCTAGAGGTCTTACGAAGGGTCTTCCTACGAGCGGTCTTCCTACGGGCGGTCTTCCCGGTCTGCCTTCGCTTGATCCTCCCACCGAACTTGCTTTTAGCTTTCATTATGTTGGTCACCGCCCAGGCGGCCGCTTTCTCCGCTATGCTGGAGTCGGACGCTCTCACCCTCTCCCAGGCTCTATCTGCTAACACGCGGTCTGCTTCGGCCCTGCCCGCAGAGTCTTTACGGTTGTGGTAGGCTATGTCGTGCTGTTTGCACGCTGCGTCGAGAGGGTTGATGCCTGGGTCTCCTCTTCTCAATCTCTTCTGCAGGTCCGTGCCGGGTCCGCAGTACTGATATCCTGGTATGTGGAGTTCCACGGGTAAAACGTCTATCGCTCTGTTCAAAGCTGTCCCCACAAGGTTCTCTGCAGCTCCTAAGACTCCGCTCGCGATGCTCCCTACCAGTCCGGCTCCTGAATGCGATCTGTCGCGAAATGTGTTGCGTCTCCCCATTTTAAGGCCGGAATGAAGCTCGAAGACCCGTTTTTCTTTATTTATGGTGCGCTTTTTCCCTCCAGGCGTGACGATACGTCCTCAAACTCTTTGCGCAGCTTTTGGATCTCATCGCGCATTTTCAAAATTTCGTCGACTCGCTCGTCTTTGACAGGATCTGAAACTTTCATCTCTTCGGCGTAGGAGGAAAGGTACTCTTTCAAGTACTTGAGGTTTACGGCGTCTTCTTCATCGATCGGGTCTCCTACTTGCGCCATCCTGCGACCGTAAAGGTCGTAGTAAGGTTCGCCACCGCCCTCCTCCAAGACCTCGAGGACACCGTAATCTTCAGCGTAAGCTTGGATGAGCCTCATGCATTCGTTGACGTTGACCGCGTCCGTATACGACTGGGCTACGCCTACGCGACAGATTCTCCGGTCTCTCATGTCCATATCTCCATCCGCGGTAACCCTGTAAGGGGTGAGAAAACGACGTACGGATCTTCCAGTGTCCATAGCGAGAATGAGGGTTACAGACGTAGATCTCCTCTTATAAGCCCCAGCTCTTTGAGTTCCTCGACTATTGAATTTATCTCGCTGTCGTGACCCGTATGGCCCGAGTCTTTAGAAGCTACGAGGAGTCTAAGCCTGTCGCAAAGCTCGTTGGGATCGTTGAAATATACGTACTCGGTCTTCCTGTTTCCGTTCAGCTCCATCATAGGCCCGGCTCGTATACCCTTACCGCGCTTCGGTCGGTCCGGCTTCGGAGGGAAAAGCCGGCTTATGATTGAGACGTACTTTTTCCCTGTGTTGGCCTTCACTTGACCTAGCGCCGAGTTGTTCCTTCTGTGGGCGCTTGTGGCTTCCAATAAGTTTTTGTACTCCTCCAAGTCTTCTTCCGAGTAGATGAACGGATCGGGTTTCCTTTTGAATATCAGCTCGTACAGACCGTGCGTGCCTGGGTACGATACGTCTCCGACGATTATCGAGTCGTCAGGCTTGAGTTGTACCGTAGAATCACCCATCACCAATTCGCTGCCTTCGAAGTGTACCCCGTATGTAGAATCCGTATTGTTGTCGGAGTCTGTGATGGCCTCATGCATGTACTGACGGGCCAGACGTCCGGGAAACATGTTCTTGACCCATACGGAAGCTCGAACCTTACCTAGAGGCGTCGAAAGCATCTCCTCTATAGTGGTAGGCGTGCTAAACTCCTCCTCGCGAGGTAAAGTCCTCGCCGGGGTGGCGTGAGGTCTGGAAGCGTCCCTCATCTCAGTGGAATTTCCGACAGTTGCATCGTCCTCCGTGAACTCCACTGGGAGGCTGACGCTCGTATCCATCTTATCCATCCTATGGGGGTCTCCCGCATCCATCGGTTCGTCCGAGGTCTTCTTCTTAGTATGCCGAGGTCCGAACCCGTCGCTACTCCTCTTCAGATTGGAATACCTGTAGGGTCCGGTCATCAGATCCTTCCATGAGTCGTCGATACTTTTACCTGCGACTCTGTCTTCTTCGTCATCATCATCATCATCATCATCATCATCATCATCGTCAAGAGCTTTAACCCGGCTAAAAGGCCGCTTTTCAGGTTTCGTCCTAAAAGGCTTCAATGTCTCCCTACGCTTTACTCCCTTCAACGGTTCGCTCGTTGAGGAAGGGTCGGTCTCGGCTTTCTTCTCGTTCAACAGCTTCGATAGTGGGTCGGTTAGCGGTTTGAGCTGCTTCTGTATCCTGAGATCTTCCTCAGTCAAGCCATGCTTCAGAACTAGTTGCTTCTCTCTTATCCTCCTGCGTAACTCTGCGATCTCCAGCACTAGATTCTCGTCGACCTGTCTCGAAGCCATCTCATCGTCTATTAACGCAGTACCTTTCCACTACCGTCAATATATACACGACCTGCGACTGTACAGCTTTTTCCAGCTTTTTCCTGCTAGCTGCACAGCTTTTTCCTGCTTATTCCTGCTAGCTGCGCAGCTTTTTCCTGCTTATTCCTGCTAGCTGCGCAGCTTTTTCCTGCATATTCCTGCTAGCTGCGCAGCTTTTTCCTGTTAGCTGCGCAGCTTTTTCCAGCTTTTTCCTGCTAGCTGCGCAGCTTTTTCCTGCTTATTCCTGCTAGCTGCGCAGCTTTTTCCTGCTTATTCCTGCTAGCTGCGCAGCTTTTTCCAGCTTTTTCCTGCTAGCTGCGCAGCTTTTTCCTGCTTATTCCTGCTAGCTGCGCAGCTTTTTCCTGCTTATTCCTGCTAGCTGCGCAGCTTTTTTCAGCTTTTTCCTGCTAGCTGCGCAGCTTTTTCCTGCTAGCTGCGCAGCTTTTTCCTGCTTATTCCTGCTAGCTGCGCAGCTTTTTCCTGCTTATTCCTGCTAGCTGCGCAGCTTTTTCCTGCTTATTCCTGCTAGCTGCGCAGCTTTTTCCAGCTTTTTCCTGCTAGCTGCGCAGCTTTTTCCTGCTTATTCCTGCTAGCTGCGCAGCTTTTTCCTGCTTATTCCTGCTAGCTGCGCAGCTTTTTCCAGCTTTTTCCTGCTAGCTGCGCAGCTTTTTCCTGCTAGCTGCGCAGCTTTTTCCTGCTTATTCCTGCTAGCTGCGCAGCTTTTTCCTGCTTATTCCTGCTAGCTGCGCAGCTTATTCCTGCTAGCTGCGCAGCTTTTTCCTGCTTATTCCTGCTAGCTGCGCAGCTTTTTCCTGCTGTATGTCGGTCTAAACGGCCCGTAGTTCGGTGATGAACGTGTCGTAATTAAATCTATAGCGGCCGCCGAGGGTTTTTCTCTCTTTGTCGACTACTAGAAACCCGTTCATGTTTCGAGACCACGCCTCACCGCACAGATTCTTGAACTCCTCAAAAGTCATATCAGGGACTACGTGATCGTTAAAGATATGACGTAGGTTGCGCTCGTCCTGACGGAACACGAGTAAAAAATTTGCATTATCTCTAACGAGCTGTTTAGGCGCCTTACTATATGTCTGACATAGGTAAAATACGTCCAGGTTGTTATGTCTCCCCATAGCAAAGTATTTTACCACGTTGTGTTGTTTCTCGCATACAACATCGTCAAACATCATCACGGAATTGGGCTCTACCTCTTCCGGAGGCGGGACTTGCGCATTGTCGCTGAATTCGTGATAGTCTACACCCTCCATATCATGAAACACGCGCTCCAAAAACCTATACTTGGGTTGGTGCAGAGATTTTGAAAATACGTACACATTGCAGAACCTCAGCCCGTTGGGGTCGAACAGCAGGTTGATTATTGCGTTTGTCTTGCCACAATTCGACGGACCTACGGCCAAACATCTGATACTATTCGGCAAGAGGCGACCGTGTCTGTTTCTCGTTTCGCCTATTTCTCCCGACTCGATAAGCACATCTAAGTTGACGACAGGGAGTTTCTCTTTCTGCTCCCTACACCTCATTTTGCGTTAGTAACCGATAAACCTACATTACAGCTCTTATATAAGGTCTTTCTTGTCGATCCATGAATCGTGACTCTCGTCATACCCTAACCACCTGACCAACAACCTGTCACCTTTTCTCTTCAATACCTTCTCGACGAGAAATACGTCACCGTATTTCGTCTTACTCAGTTCCTGTGTGTAAAAACTACCTTTGATCACATGTCCTTTTTCGTCTTTGAGCGAGTATGTGACGGGACGGGTGTGCAAAATACGATCTACGGTAAACACCTCATTGGTCCAATTCGGTATGTAACCCTTGTCGAAAGTCTTTTTGTACTTGCTGATCCTGACCTTATCTCCCGGCTCAAACTTGACGGTTTGGGGGGCGCGTTTCTTACGAGTATTGGACAATATATTTCTTAGCACCTCACCTTCGTTCCTCTTATTTACATCTACAGGTTTGAAACCTATAGTCCTGTGAGACCTGTTATTGTACTGAGACAGGAGGTCGTCTAAAAGACCTACCCAAACGTAATTGCCCCGTTCTGTAAACTTTCTCCACATCATCTCCTTCAGCGTCCTGTTGAACCGCTCTACTATCGAGGCCTTCTTCGGAGAGTAAGTGGAGTAGTGGTTGATCCCGTGCTTAGACAGCAGAGACCTTACAGACGCGTTATACCACTCTTTACCCTCGTCGGTATGAAAATGGCGCATCTTGTGTTTTTCCAGTATGGGACCGAGAGCGCTAGCGACTTCTTCAGCCGTCTTGCTCTTGAGCGGTACGGCAATAGCAAATTTAGAAAAACAATTTATTACTGTCATTATGTATCTGTAGCCCTTATTGACTCTGGCGTATGGGATCATCTCTACCAGATCGGCCTGATACAAGTCGTCGATACCCTTCAGCTCTACGTTTCTGGTGGGATAGTTCCTGCGGGCTTGCTTGTGAAGCTCGCGCGCTATACCACTTCTCAAGCTCATCGTGCGATGCACTGAGAGCGACACTGCTTATATCTAGGTTAAATAGGGATTTTGAATGGAAAAGACGTTATTTTTATATATACATTTATTAATTAAATAATACAGCCTTTGGTTTACTCTTGAGAGTTCTTATTCATTTTTTAAATTCTACTATATTCATTGTTTTCCCATCACCCAAGTCTTTATTTCCCTTGTACACTATTATCCCTCCCCCGTTATAGTTCAGTAAAGCGATATCTTCATCGGTCAGCGTTTTTGTAAATCTTGATGGTAGGAACACCTTCGAATTGCCGATGTATATAATTATTTGCTCTCCGTACATGGTCTGCGCCCTGCCGACCTTCGTAAACCGGTATTCCTTGTTCAACACTAATTCAGACACCCTCATGGTATCTTCATTCATCTTTTTTAGTAGCGCCTCCATTTCTAAAACAAAAAATAAACACAAGTCTGATAAAAACCATGATAACTACATGAACCCTCTCCATCCGGGCCAATACACTCTAACAGTCCGTCTATTTTGAGCGGGTGTTAGTCCTTCAGTCTCTTAAACAAAATAGTTAGTATGTAAATACCTCATGTATTATACGAAATAGCATAGAGGTTTTTCTTTTGAGATCGATGTGGCGCTACACTCGCCTACTATCATGTCGTAGATTTTGTATAGCAGGTAAAACAGCGCTATGAACAGTAACGCTATAACGCATAGGAATATTGTTATAGCGTAAATCATGCTGTCAAAGGAAAATATAAACCGATTTTTTAAACTACTACGTTCGAAGTTCAACTTACGACTATTGTCAAAGTCTTAATTTACAAAAAGGTTTTAGGTTCAAATTTATTTAATTCTACGTTTACATCAATAACGGTTGTTGTTGATGCAGATTAAAACAATAGAGTTCAAATGTAATTAATTCTACGTTTACGTCAATAACGGTTCTTGCTGCTGCAGATTAAAACATCAGACTACATATTCAGTGTACAGTTACGGTAGTTGTTGTTGTTGTTGTTGTTGCTGCACCAACAACGGCTAAAACTGGTAATGTTGCCGTACCAACAGGTTCTACGTCTTAATTTCATAAACAGATTTTAGGTTTTAATTTTATTAAAGATTAAAAGTGTATATTTCATAAAGGTGCTAGAGTCTTTCAAATTTAAAAAATATTTAAAGTATAATAAAACTCACCTTCAATTAACGGTAGGTCAACAGGTAGGAGAAGAAGAACTGTGTCTAGCAGCAGGTAGGTGGAGAAGAAGAACTGTTCTAGCAGCGTAGCAGCAGGTAGGTGGAGAAGAAGAACTGTTCTAGCAGCGTAGCAGCAGGTAAGAGAAGAAGATGTGTCTAGCAGTGTAGAGCAGTGGTAGTTGAATTATGGTACAATGGGACAATCGGCGGCCTTTTATACAAATAATTATCCTATGCTAATGCATTGGAAAAGCTGAATCTGCGGTTTGACACATAATAACATGCGGTATGACGTTGTTGGTTTTAAAAATTGAAACAAACAACTTATCGCTGACCCGACGACTCGTGATTTTAAATAATACGTTGCAGCATTTAAAAAAATTAACTGTACATTTAAATTCGTAATAAACAAGTTGCATCATCTGAATCAATAGTCTATCACGTGCATAGATAAAAACGAATGACGTCAATGCTAATAAATTAAAGTATAGGGTGTTCCGAAACAAAATTACCAAAATTACCGATTGTTCGGATCCCGAAGGAACCTAACGGTCGAAACCGGACGTAACGCGTTCTACGGGTCGTCCAGATCCTGCGCGCACCTAAACCTCGTCGATCCGACCCTCAGGTCACGTGTTACAAGCGATCTCAGGTTCCATCGGGGATACGGCTACGGATTAGGGCTTATCTTGTAGATCTCGATCTCCCGGTCACGTGGGTACCACGCGCGTCAAAATCGGTCCAGCGGTTGCGGAGAAAATTGAGTTTGAAAATTTGGCGGGAAAAAAAATTTGGCGGGTTTTTTTTTTTTTTTTTTATTTTTTTTTTTTTGGTCAAGGTCAGGGTCAAAGGTCAAGGTTGTCCCAGTACAGACATTCTTCCTCTACTCTGAGTAATTCACATGAATCTTTTCAGAATTAAATTTTCTACAAATTTATTTAAGAAAAAATACACCTTTATATACCATTTATGGAAGTAATCTTACGTTCAACACAAAAATGTGTCATTTCTTTGCACCAATTCTTGTGTTTTATGTAAGATATCTATGAAAGTATTGCATTTACAGCTCTGGAACCAATTTTATTCAATTATTCAGATTAAAAACATAAGAAACAATCGTATTTGTATGTTTGTAACTACCTTTAACATTTTTATACGGCCTTACTTCACCGAGGGTACAGAGTTCTAGGTGAAATTTTTCGCTAGCCGTAACTTGCTAATTAAGCGTTTTCAGGCATATGTTTATATGAACTTTTTTTCTTATTTTTAGCTATAGAATGAGATCCCAAGAGATTGCTGTGTAGTTTTGAATCACCCTATATAAATAAATACATACCGGGTATCCCATCGTATTTGAACCATAGGGGGGAAATAACACTAATTTTTATTAGTTTGTTAATATTTTCTTCCCACGAATTAATGAACACTTGTAACAAATCATTAGAAAATGTTTACACCTTTTAAAAGAAATAACAATTATCATACATTTTAAGCTGTAATTAAGCTTAAATACAGAAATACATAAATTTGTAACCGTTTTCCATTTAAGTAGATCAATTTTACATTATTTAATAATTTTAGGTTAATGGGCAATAAATATTTGGAGAAGGTCTGCCCCCTGTGACCCCCGCAGATTTTTATTCAATTAACCACCCCTAACGATATCGCGAAAAATGTAATATTACAATAATTAATTGTAGTATATTAGGTAAGCGTATACTTACTCGTTTTCCTTTTTGAAGACATGCATGAGCGTGATGCGGCGTGACTCGACTCTTATACAGGTGTGCCACTACACCGCCCTCATTATAACCAATCATTATCATCTCTACCTCAATCACGGCTGTTGATAATAAATAAGAAAAACCCAAAAGAAACATTAACACTGATTTCACTCCCATCTCTGATTTAACGTGAATTTAATAAAAATAATTTATACTTGTTTAACAAATTTGTTTTTACAAAAAAATACCTACCTATTTTTACGATGACTGAATGGTATTTCAAAAAACCAAAATCGAGAAAACAACTAATGAATGTACGCTTGTAACGTTCAATGAAGAAGAAATAACTAGTTGAAAGATTTACTCATTCTGTTTTATATACAGTTTACCTGGTACTATTCTAACAGATAGATTAGGTAATCAATTGTTCGTTAGTATTTGTAACTTACCTACAGTGAAAGCAAGTAAAACCCGCGCCGGCACCTTCAGTATTATTCTTAAGGCCCATTCACACGACGCTAGTTTGGCATTGGGATTGTTAGTTAGCATTGTTAATAATATAGCAATGTTAGCATCATTGTTAGTTTGGCATTGGCATTGTTAGCAATGGTAGCATTGTTAGTTTGGCATTGGCATTATTAGTTAGCATTGTTAGCAATGGTAGCATTGTTAGTTTGGCATTGGCATTGTTAGTTAGCATTGTTAGCAATGTTAGCATCATTGCTAGTTTGGCATTGGCATTGTTAGCAATGGTAGCATTGTTAGTTTGGCATTGGCATTGTTAGTTAGCATTGTTAGCAATGTTAGCATCATTGTTAGTTTGGCATTGGCATTGTTAGCAATGGTAGCATTGTTAGTTTGGCATTGGTATTGTTAGTTAGCATTGTCAGTTTGGCATTTCTCTTGTTCTCTTGTTCAAGCGGTAGTGACCTTGAACATATTTGATATTACATGTAGCGCGCTATAAGTTGACGATAGCGCTTATCATGGGGAGGACAGTATACAATCTACCAACCCCATACCATAACACATGACGTATCAACCACCCCACAAACACTTAACTAATAAAATTCACTTCATCACCCCCTAACACTAAATAACTAACGAGTCATGGAATTATTTAAAGAAAGTGAATTGTTATAATTCAATTGCAGTTTAACATAAAGTCCAGCCTCTCTTAGTTTGCTCCTACTGTCAACAAATAATTACGTCACTGAGCATGCGCATTATATAAAAATGTGTACACGCTGATTAAAAAGTAACTGCTAAATACTTTAAAAGTATTTTTATAAATGAAATTGTTAGGCATACATTATATCATGACTGATGTTTTAAGTACTTATAATTTAAAACATAGTTAACTTAATAGGAATAGGAAATCCATAAAGTGGTGGACCGTAGCGTGCACCCTGTAGTAGCTGGCTTTGGTTTGTTTACAGTAGGAGCAAACTACGGACGGCTCAACTGTACCCCACCTGGGTATTATGGGCATTTCATGCACTTATGATTAAACTTACATTGGGAAGAGAAAGTTTGTGAGTGATTCACATCAGATTATTTTAACACGTTGACTGCTACATGACCCAAATATGTGTAACAGTTGTCTTTGAAAATGGGCCACGTGCATTAAAAATGAGTCACATTACATGACTTATTTTTAAGCCGTGTAATGTGGTTTCAAAAGGTATGGCTTCACAGAGTGACATAGCACACTTAGCTGGTTCAAATAGTTCGCCTTTTTCTTCAAATAATAGGATATTGCGTACACAGGTAGTTTTTCTTGTTGTCCTGTACTAGAATTTGTAATTTTATTATTTCTTTTGCTTATTTTGGTTGATTGAAATAGTCTAGAACTTTGTAACTTAACCCAGTTTTTTTTACATCTTTTATTGTGACCCAAAAATGGGCCGCATGGCTCTGAAATATAAAATCATTCCAGCAGGCCTTGTGACCCGAAAGTGTGTCACAACTTTATTTTAGAAAAAAAAAATAGTTATTAAATAAATTAAGTAAAATAAGAAGAAAAATGAATACAATGTGAAAAAAGTACGATGGCCCAGCTGTGTCACAAAATTTAGTGTGGCTGTCAACGTGTTAAATCGGCTTGTATACTGTTCGCCAATTACGGAGGCATGTAGGGAGGGTAGCGAGACAGAGAGAGAGAATGTGTTGCGTCCGCCGTTCCCCTCAACTCATTTCAATCAGTGCACGGTGTTCAAGCACAATAGTGACAATACGCGGTACGGTAGGGCACTCTGCCGGCCAGTTTCGTTCACTACACTCTAACAAGCTCATTTTTCATCAAAAAATTCTGAAAAAATTACTTTTGCTTATTAATGAATCTTATTTTATTACACTATAAATGTTATTATTATACTCTGATATTTATATAAGATACGCTCGTACAAAGTTAGACGTTTAAATCTCATCGCATTTTTTGCGTATCACGTAGGCTAATATAACTTCTTTTCCTCGACGACATAATACGCGTTTTATTATTTTGTTATAAAATATAGAATTTTATCTGTAACTTGATATACGTAGGGCAGAAAGAGAAATAATAAACGAGCTTGAAAAAAATCACTTTTTGAAGGGAAGTCAGAGATAGATCATCGTGTCTGGTGTCTCCTTCCTGTTAGTATTCCAAGAAGCTGAATCATTTTTAATAGATGTGAACTTTATACCAATAATTCGTCAATTTTTAGAAATCAACTACACACGCACAATATCAGTTGTATGAAATTTTTACAAAAAGAACTGTAAAGTAAATATAACAGAATGAGGAGGGTATGACGTACCTCTCTTTCGGGCCTGTCAAAACTTATGGTAGGTACATCATTTAGAAAAAAAATTATTGCCTATTACCCTAAAATGAATCGCAGACATTTTCCCCGTATTTTGTACGCGCGCAAATAATTTCGACGGCGTGCGGCTTTCGACAGCGACAAAAATGTCAATACTATTGCCGCATGAACAGAACACATTGAGCAGTGAGTACTACATTAGAGGCAGCCTGTATCAGGCTACGACGCTGTGGTGGAGAGCTACTTACTGCGCATGTGCGGCCCACATGCCACCGTAGTTGGTTATATGTATACGACCGGTCAACAACTGTAAAAATCTGGTGTGAAACACACACAACTTTCTCTTGCCAATGCAAATAATTAACAATAAACCTAACATCATTAATAAAACATTAGAAATAAACAAAAAAATAACTTTAATAACATAACCTAATTTTAAACATGAGTGAAAGGCGCAAAATGAAAATCGAACTCGGTTTGGCTTTAAAATACGGAAAATCACTCTTTCACTCTAAACTAGGCTCTGTAGAGAAAAATGCTTGAAATAAAAGTTGTAGATCTTTTAATTTTCTATAAATTTGATTGTATACACTTTTGTCGTAAAATGCATACTAAGGCCGAAATCGTTAAAAAATCAATTTTTCACACGTTTTCGTGAGAAAAAAACAGAAAATCGCTGATTACCGCTAAACTAAGCGTTACACAAAAAAATGTTTGAAGTAAAAGTTGTAGGTTTTTAAATTCTCTACAACTTTTATTATATAAATTTTTTCGCTAAATTGCATATTAAAGCTGTAATCTTAAAAAAACTTTGTTTTTACGTGAAAACAGCCTCACCCAGAATTTCAACAAACATGACGCCTACCCTATCTTGTAGAGAATAAAAAATTGAATAAACCAGGCGATTTTGAAAAAAAACGTAGGACCAGTTTTTGAGAAAATCGCAAAAAAGTGAAAAATTACACGAATAAACTACTACTTCTGGTTGACCGATTTTGATTAAAATGTTCGTGTCGGGTCCGGGAGTGGTATGTAACTTAAGTTTCAAGTTTCAAGTTCGTAGGATGTTCCGTTCTTGAGATATTTTGTATACACACTACACACTACACACACACACACACACACACACACACACACACACACACACACACACACACACAGACCAATCGCTAAAAACATGTTTTTTGGGTTCAGGGGGTCTGAAAACGTATAGATCCGGTGAAAACTCGATTTCGAAAAATCGACATGAAAACAATACTTTCCTTCCTATATATTTATATAGGCAAGAGAAAGTAAAAATAAAATGAGATGCTTAGGCTAGTAGGCTACAGGTTTTTTTACTGTGTCGATAAACATAGATACTGAGAAGTGCCAACTACATACAGAAGTTGACGCAAACACGTTTTTTCTCTCGTCTGATAGGTTTATTGGCTGTTTCTGAGAAACAGCATTACGTCACCATTCATGTAAATTAACTGATCGTCATCGCGTACATTTTCACTCACTATTTCTTAGAAATACGATTCAATAAAACTTAAATGTTATTCCAATAACAAGATTATTTCTTGCCCAGTTTTATAAAAAACTTAAAATTGATATTTAATGAAATCTAGTGTGAAACTCTCGCACGAGATTCCCTTGCCAATGTAAATAATATCAAATTTCTTATTAGTTTATTCGTTTAGTTTATAGCTACTAGTTAGGTTCAAAAATTTCTTTGTATAAATGTAATTAATAATTTTCATTTTTTTTCATAAAAATCTGTAAAAATGGGTTTTTTAAGATTTCAGCCGTAGAATGCGTTTTAAAAAATAGATGTATAGGCTACAATCAAATTTGTAAGAAGTTAAAAGATCTACAACTTTTATTTCAAGCATTTTTCTCTAAAGAGCCTAGTTTAGCGTGAAAGAGTGATTTTCCGTATTATTAAGCCACACTAAGGCTGGTTTTCATTTTGCATCATTCACTTATGATTAATAAGGTTATGTTTCTTGAGGTTAGCTTTGTTGTTTCTTTTTAATGTTATATTATTCATTATTTTCATTGGCAAGATAAAGTTGTGGGAGTGTTTCACACCCGATTTTTAATTTCCAATAACTTTGGTTAAAATACATAGGCTACTAAGGCCGCAATCTTAAAACATCGCATTTTTTACAGATTTTAATGAAATAAAAAAAAAAATAAGGTGTGAAACACTCACACGACTTTCTCTAGCCAATGGAAATAATTAACAATATAACGTAACATTCGTCATAAAAACATTAGAAATAAACAGAAACCCAACCTAAAAAAATAACCTTATTTTAATCATGAGTAAAAGACGCAAAATGAAAATCAACCGCAGTTTAGCTTAAAAATACGGAAAATCACTCTTTCACGCTAAACTAGGCTCTGTAGAAAAAAATGCTCTAAATAAAAGTTGTAGATATTTTAATTTCCTATAAATTTCATTATTTTCTTTTGTCGTAAAATGCATAATAAGGCTGAAATCTTAAAATAATCGATTTTTTACAAGATTTCGTGAGAAAAAACGGAAAATCGCTAATTACCGATAAACTAAGCTTTAGGGCTATACAAAAAAATGTTTGAAATAAAAGTTATAGGACTTTAAATTTTCTACATTTTCTGATATTAAATTTTTGCGCTAAAATGCATATTAAGGCCGCAATCTTAAAAAAACAATTTTTTACGTGAAAACAGCCTCACCAAGAATTTCAGCCAACATGGCGCCTACCCTATCTTGTAGAGAATAAAAAATTGAGTAAATAAGGCGATTTTAAAAAAAAATCGTAGGACCAGTTTTTGAGAAAATCGCAAAAAAGTGAAAAATTACACGAATAAACTACTACTTCCGGTTGACCGATTTTGATGAAAATGTTCGTGTCGAGTCCGGTAGTAGTTTCTAACTAAAGTTTCAAGTTTCAAGTTCGTACGATGTTCCGTTCTTGAGATATTCTGTTCACACACCACACTGTCTCATACACACACACACACACACACACCAATCGCTAAAAACATGTTTGTGTGGGTTCAGGGGATGTGAAAACGTGTAGATCCGGTGAAAACTCGATATTTAAAAATCGACATAAAAACAATACTTTCGTTCCTACATGTATATTCATATAGGTAAGAGAAAGTAAAAAGATGAGTGATTGAAGGAGTGAGTCAGTGTTTTGTTATTTCAGTCAGGGGGGCAACATTGTACGGCCTACATGTATGTACATAAGTCGTATGTTGGGAAGATGTAAAGATAAGAGTTCAGACACTCTCTCAGCGGGTGGTCGCCTTATCGAAAAACAACAAAATAAAAAAATACACAAAACAAAAGATTATCTACTTCTTTCTACATAAACCACCTCCTCCTCCAGTGCTTCCTAGTGTATAGAGTGCCCAAATAAAAACAGCTACAAATCAATGCTCTATTTAACGGACTATAGTCCATGTAATTTCAATAGAAGCTTGCACTGTACACGTTCCCTCTCCCTCTACTTGCCTCCTCCGTTTATTCCGAGTAGTCGGCATATGTACTGGTTGTTTGAAAAGTATGCCTCTAAACTGTTACCAGTGTTTAATATGTACATACTTTCGTATGAATTTAATTCTTTTAAAGTAATTTATTGTGTTTTTAATTGTATTAATCCTATTTTTACTTTCTCTTGCCTATATGAATATATAGGAAGGAAAGTATTGTTTTCATGTCGATTTTTCGAAACCGAGTTTTCACCGGATCTATACGTTTTCAAACCCCCTGAACCCAAAAAACATGTTTTTAGCGATTGGTCTGTGTGTGTGTCTGTGTGTGTGTGTGTGTGTATACAAAATATCTCAAGAACGGAACATCGTACGAACTTGAAACTTGAAACTTAAGTTACATACCACTACCGGACCCGACACGAACATTTTCATCAAAATCGGTCAACCGGAAGTAGTAGTTTATTCGTGTAATTTTTCACTTTTTTGCGATTTTCTCAAAAACTGGTCCTACGATTTTTTTAAAAATTGCCTCATTTACTCAATTTTTTATTCTCTACAAGATAGGGTAGGCGTCATGTTTGCTGAAATTCTGGGTGAGGCTGTTTTCACGTAAAAACAAAGTTTTTTTAAGATTACGGCTTTAATATGCAATTTAGAGCAAAAATTTATATAATAAAAGTTGTAGAGAATTTAAAATCCTACAACTTTTATTTCAAACATTTTTTTGTATAACGCTTAGTTTAGCGGTAATTTGCGATTTTCTGTTTTTTTCTCTCGAAAACGTGAGAAAAATCGATTTTTTTAACATTTCGGCTTTAGTATGCATTTTACGACAAAAGTGTATATAGTAAAATTTATAGAAAATTAAGAGATCTACAACTTTTATTTAGAGAATGTTTCTCTACAGAGCCTAGTTTAGCGTGAAAGTGTGATTTTCCGTTTTTTTTAAGCCAAATTGAGTTCGATTTTCATTTTGCGTCATTTAGTCATGATTAAAATAAGGTTATGTTTTTGAGGTTAGTTTTTGTTTATTTCTAATATTTTATTAATAATGTTAGGTTTATTATTAATTATTTGCATTGGCAAGAGAAAGTCGTGTGAGTGTTTCACACCAGATTTTAGTATATATATACACACATAAATACTTTACTTTATAATTATATGAAGTAAGTTAATTACTGATTATTTAATCAAAACTTTAATAAACTGGGTAGTATTTAATTAAACTTAATTAAGAAATTATTTAATTTAGAAAAAATAGAAATTATTGAATTTTATTTCAAGAAGAACCAATTTTACAACACTAACCTTCGATATGAATATGAAGAATTTTTTGTAGGCTAGTACATATCAGGCAAGACTATTATAAACAGCCTTACATTTTGTGTTGGCAGTTATAAAAGCAAACACTGCAGAGTATAATACAATCTGTAATTAATTAATTAACCAAAAGAATTTGACATTGTGATTTATAAAGTATTTATTTTGACATTAAAGTAATATATGAATAAAAGTAAAAATCTGGTGTGAAACACTCACACAACTTTCTCTTGCCAATGCAAATAATTAACAATAATCCTAACATTATTAATAGAACATTAGAAAAACAAAAACTAACCTCTAAAAATATAACCATATTTTAATAATAACTGGAAGACGCAAAATGAAAATCGAACTCAGTTCGGCTTAAAAATACGGAAAATCACTCTTTCACGCTAAACTAGGCTCTGTAGAGAAAAATGCTTTAAATAAAAGTTGTAGATCTTTTAATTTTCTATAAATTTTACTATATACACTTTTGTCGTAAAATGCGTACTAAAGCCGAAATCTTAAAAAAATCGATTTTCACACGTTTTCGTGAGAAAAAAATCAGAAAATCGCTAATTACTGCTAAACTAAGCGTTATTCAAAAAGATGTTTGGAATAAAAGTTGTAGAATTTTAAATTCTCTACAACTTTTGTTATATAAATTTTTGCGCTAAAATGCATATTAAAGCCGTAATCTTAAAAAAACAACGTTTTTACGTGATAACAGCCTCACCAAGAATTTCAGCAAACTTGGCGCCTACCCTATCTTGTAGAAAATAAAAAATTGAATAAACCAGGCGATTTAAAAAAAAAATCGTAGGACTAGTATTTGAGAAAATCGCAAAAAAGTGAAAAATGACACGAATAAACTACTACTTCCGTTTGACTGATTTTGATGAAAATATTCGTGTCGGGTTCGATAGTGGTATGTAACTTAAGTTTTAAGTTTCAAGTTCGTACGATGTTCCGTTCTTGAGATATTTTGTACACACACACACACACACACACGCACGCACGCACGCACCCACGCACGCACGCGCACACACACACACACACGCACACACACACACAGACCAATCGCTAAAAACATGTTTGTGTGGGTTCAGGGGGTCTGAAAACGTGTAGATCCGGTGAAAACTCGATTTCTTAAAATCGACATGAAAACAATACTTTCCTTCCTATACATTCATATAGGCAAGAGAAAGTAAAAATTGAAAATAGATGGTGATTTGTGCCTATTACTAATTTGTTTATAATCAATAGCAGTACGGAAGTGGTAGTACGTTTTGCAGTAGCACACTATCTGCAAACTGCTGCAACCACTTTGCATGTGTGGCAGTGAAAATACTTATTACGGAAGCTTCTATTGAAATTACATGGACTATAGCCTCCTAAATGAATAAAACTAATTGAAATTACAAAAATTTGGTGTGAAACACTTACACGACTTTCTCTTGCCAATGCTAATAATGAACAATATAACTTAACATTATTTAACAACGTAAAAATAAACCAAAAATGGCAGCCTACGTGACGTAAAGGATGGCGCGCTAGCCTGCTAAGTGAAAATCCCGGGTTCGATTCCCGGCTAGGGCCTCAAAATTATTACGTGCCAAAATCCATCATTGCAGTTTGTTAACCCACCGTAGCCGCTAATGACGCTTAATGATGTGACTTTAAATAAACAAAAAACTAACCTTAAAAATCATAACCTAATTTTAATCATGAGTGAATGACGCAAAATGAAAATCAATCTCAGTTTGGCTTAATAATACGGAAAATCACTCTTTCACGCTAAACAAGGCTCTTTAGAAAAAAATGGTAAAATTAAAAGTTGTAGGTTTTTTAACTTCCTATAAATTTGATAACAAATTATTTACACTCAATCTGTTAGTTGCAGGGCTAAAATAAATAGTTGTGTTTCTTATCACATGGTCACCCAATTAAATGAGTGAATCATTGAAGAAGAGAAGAGGTAGAGGTGTACTGTGACACTAATCACAGTTATCTCCTCTGAAAGTAATGAATTTCATTATACACCCAGACCCTGTGATGAATGAAGTGAAGGTGTCATTTGCAGAGTGGAAAATATATGCTTTTCAGAGGGCCTGGCATGCTGATAAGTGCACTTTTCCACTCAGTGAGGAAGGCAATTGTAAACCATCTCACTCCTCGATTTACTTTGTAAAACCTCTACAGGTTCAAACCAGCTTTTTGGCTGATGACCTAAACAACAACAACGAATTTGATAAAAAAAACCTACAACTTTTATTTTAACCATTTTTCTCTAAAGAGTCTCGTTTAGCGTAAAAGAGTGATTTTCCGTATTATTAAGTTAAACTGAGGTTGATTTTCATCATTCATTCTTGATTCAAACAGGTCATTTTTTGAGGTTAGTTTTTGGTTTATTTAAAATTTTTTGACTTCCTATAAATTGATGCCGGCCGCACTGGCGTAGTTGGTAATGTGCTCGCCTACCATCATGCGGTCTTGGGTTCGAATCCCATTCAGGCACGGCATATTTTCATACGTTACAAAAAAATCATTTCATCCTTCACTGTCTGCATTAGCAGTAATTGCAGAACAGTCGGGGACGTTAAACCGAAAAAAAAATACAAATTTGATGCACACTTTTGTCATAAAATGCATAGGCCTACTAAGGCCAAAATATTAAAAAATCAATTTTGTTACTATTTTCATGAAAAGAAAACAGAAAATCACTAATTACCGCTAAGGTAAGCGATATACACAGAAAAGTTTGAAATAAAAGTAGTAGGTGTTTAAATTTTCTACAACTTTGATTATATAGCCTACACTTTTTCCTTAAAATTAATATTAATGCCGCAATCTTAAGAAAATCATTTTTTCTACGAGAGCACAGCCTCCCCAATTTCATCGACGTAGCACTTAGCTTAACACGTTGAGCATAAAAAATGTAGTAAATGAGGTAGTGATTTTAAAAAAATTATTACAGGAGCCGTTTTTGAGAAAATCGCAAAAAAGTGAAAAATGACACGAATAAACTACTACTTCTGGTTGACCGATTTTGATGAAAATGTTCGTGTCGGGTTCACTACAGACTGTCTAAAACTTGATGGCCTTCCAGAGAGAGAAGCAAAATCGGCCCGCTACTAGCCTTTTTAATTGTCAGATTGAAAGTATTTTGTTGTTACTTTTTAATCAGCGTGAACTCATTTTGATATAATGCGCATGCTCAGTGACGTCATTATTTGTTGATAGTAGGAGCAAACTAAGAATAGCTGGACTTTAGAAATGGTAGTTTTACATATAGCCTATATCTACTTTTTATGAAATGTTTTTTTACTTTCTCTTGCCTATATGAATATATAGGAAGGAAAGTATTGTTTTCATGTCGATTTTTCAAAATCGAGTTTTCACCGGATTTATACGTTTTCAGACCCCCTGAACCCAAAAAACATGTTTTTAGCGATTGGCCTGTATGTGTGTCTGTGTGTGTGTGTGTGTGTGAACAGAATATCTCAAGAACGGAACATTGTACGAACTTGAAACTTGAAACTTAAGTTACATACCACTACCGGACCCGACACGAACATTTTCGTCAAAATCGGTCGACCGGAAGTAGTAGTTTATTCGTATAATTTTTCACTTTTTTGCGATTTTCTCAAAAACTGGTCCTACGATTTTTTTAAAAATCGCCTGGTTTACTTAATTTTTAATTCTCTACAAGATAGGGTAGGCGCCATGTTTGCTGAAATTCTGCGTGAGGCTGTTTTTACGTAAAAACATTTTCTTTTTAAGATTGCGGCTTTAATATGCATTTTAGCGCAAAACGTTATATAATAAAACGTGTAGAGAATTTAAAATTCTACAACTTTTAATTCAAACTTTTTTTTGTATAACGCTTAGTTTAGCGGTAATTTGCGATTTTCTGATTTTTTCTCACGAAAACGTGTGAAAAATTGATTTTTTAAAGATTTCGGCTTCAGAATGCATTTTACGACAAAAGTGTATATAGTTAATTTTATAGGAAATTAAAAGATGTACAACTTTTATTTAAAGCATTTTTCTCTACAGAGCCTAGTTTAGAGAGAAAGAGTAATTTTCCGTATTTCTAAGCCAAACTGAGGTTGATTTTCATTTTGCGTCTTTCACTCATGATTAAAATTAGGTTATGTTTATTAAAGGTAGTTTTTTGTTGATTTGTAATGTTTTATTAATAATGTTAGTTTTATTGTTAATTATTTGCATTGGCAAGAGAAAGTTGTGTGAGTGTTTCACACCAGATTTTTAATAATGTTGTTATCTGCACGTTGCAGGGCTAAAATAAATAGTTGTGTTTCTTATCACATAGTCAGCCATTTATATGACTGAACTATTTAAGAACAGAAGAGGTAGAGGTGTGCTGTGACACTAATCAGAGTTATCTCCTCTGAGGGTAATGGATTTCATAATACAGTTGGACCCTGTGGTGAATGAAGTGAAGGTGTCATTTGCAGAGTGGAAAATATGAGCTTTTCAGAGGGGCCGGCATGCTGATAAGCGTACTTTCCCACTCAGTGAGTTGTGGCAATTGTAAACCCCCTGACTCCTTGTTTTTACTTAGTAAAACCTCTACAGGTTCAAACCAGCCTACAGGCTGATCACCTAAACAAGAAAACAATAATGTTGTAGTTTAGGTCAACAGCCGAAAGGCTGGATTGAACCAGTAGTAATTTTACTAAGTAAAAACGAGGAGTGAGGTGGTTTATTACTGCCACAACTCTCTGAGTTGAAAGAGTACGCTTATCAGCATGCCAGGCCCTCCGAAAAGCACCCACTTCCCACCCTGCAAATGACACCTTCACTTCATTCACCACAGGGTCCAACTGTATTATGAAATTCATTACTTTCAAAAGAGATAACTCTGATTAGTGTCACAGTACACCTCTACCTCTTCTGTTCTTAAATGGTTCAGTCATATGATAGGCTGACTATGTGATAAGAAACACAACTATTTTTTGTAGCCCTGGAACCAACAGATCAAGTGCAATTAATTCAACTCTCCACCTGCCTGTTATGGGTAATTCAAGTATGTATTTAATAATATTACTTCAAAAATTATTTATTAATATTAAAGTAGGTAATGATAAGAAGTGTTTGTAAGAATTAATATTTTCAATAATAGAAGATGTTGTGAAAATGGAACGGTGGGAAACGCCGAAGGAAGGTGAAGTGAGTGGTGTTCTTTGTTGTACCATCCACCAATTATTGGAAAATAAAAACACAACAACCGAACTAATGAACATAATATTAACATTTATATTTATTCACAATTTTATAAGTGAGAGATTTTAGTGGACTAACGCCACTTATATGGAGAGAGAGATGTGAGCGAGAGGGAGAGGAAAAGAGAGAGAGAGAAAGAGATAGGAAGAGATATATATATATATCTATATATATAGATACATAGGGAGAGAGAGAGAGAGGGAGGGGGAGAGAGAGAGGAAAAGATATATATATATATATACATAGGGTGAGAGAGAGGGGGGAAGAGAGAGAGGAAAAGAGTGAGAGAAAGAGAGAGAGAAAGAAAGAGAGAGGAACGGATAAATATAGATACATAGGGAGAGAGAGAGAGAGAGAGAGAGTAAGGGGGGAGAGAAAGAGAGAAAAAAAGAGAGAGAGATAGAAAGAGAGAGAGAGGAAGAAAGAGAGAGAGGGAGGGAATTTTTTTTTTTAACGTCCGACTGTTTTGCAAATTGCTGCTAATGCAGACGGTGAAGGATGAAATGAATTTTTTGTAACGTATGAAAAAATGCCATGCCCGAGTGGGATTCGAACCCAAGACCGCGTGATGAGAGGCGAGCACGTTACGAGTGGGAGGGAGAGAGAGAGTGAGAGAGACCAGTTGACGCAAACAGGATTTGCTGTGGATTCGAGTTGTTAGGCCAGTTAGGAAGCACGTTAGAGTAGGCTGGCTACCAGCTGAAGAAGCAGGTTCAACCAATGGAGCAGCATTCAGCTGAGCTGGTACTGCCTGTTGCCAAGCTTTGTGCAGCAGCTGAGAGGTATGCATTACGTCACTACTACTGTGAGAGATCGCGTTAGTAAGTAAACAACTTGAATTCACAACAACTCCTGCTTGCGTTGCGTTGTCATCACAACGACCATATCTAATATGAATAGAAGCTTTTGTAATACAAAGTACATCTTTGCACTGCCACTCTGATTAAGTGTTTGCAGCAGTTTGTACAGTGTACTACTACACCCACACTCTCTCTTTATTTTAATCAAATGAGTAATACTCCTTCTATTTTTACTTTTTTCCATACATTATTTTAATGTCCAAAATCTGCTGTTTAACAGCCGATTTTCGGAGACGAAGGTTCCTGGTTCAAATCCTAGTAGAGGTAGTTACTTTTATACGGATTTGAATACTAGACAGTGGTTGCCGGTGTACTTTGATGGTTGGGGTTCAATTAACCATACTCTCTCACTCTGTACAAGACTACACCTCATTTACACGTCATACATATCATCCTCATCTGATTGGGTGATGGGGTTGCTTATTGTTCTCAATTGAACAGATTTCAACGTACACATATTGTTGTTTAGGTCATCAGCCGAAAGGCTGGTTTGAACCTGTAGAGGTTTTACTAAGTAAAACGAGGAGTGAGGTGGTTTACCATTGCCACAACTCACTGAGTGGAAAAGTACGCTTATCAGCATTCCGGGCCCTTTGGAAAGCACATATTTTCCACTCTGCAAATGACACCTTCACCTTATTCACCACAGGGTCTGGCTGTATAATGAAATTCATTACTTTCAGAGGAGATAACTCTGATTAGTGTCACAATACACCTCTACCTCTTCTGTTCTTAAATGATTCAGTCATTTAATTAGCTGACAAAGTGATAAGAAACAGAACTATTTATTTTAGCCCTGCAACCAACAGAGTGAGTGTAAATAATTTGACACGCCACCTGTCCGTTATGGGCAGGTACACATATTAGGAATTAAAAATGAAAAAAAAAATTAATGTGAAAATAAATACTTTATATATATATATAATAATACTTAAGATAAATACTTCATATATAATAATACTTAAAATAAATACTTTATATATATATATAATAATACTTAAGATAAATACTTCATATATAATAATACTTCAAAAGACTCCCCGAGAATAGGATAACACGGAAAATAGTGGAATATGTTAGCTCTCTTAAAAATGGAGTAGACTGGATAAAAAAGATTAAAGAGGATCTCAATCTTGCGGGAATTCCTGAAGAAATAACTACTGACAGGAAGAAATACCGGAAATGCGTTGAGGACTGAGAGGTCAAGCCGGTAGAAAAACATCAAAAAGTCGGAACTAGATGGACTGAGGATAGGAAAAAGGCATTCTCGGAAAGAATGAAAGCATACTGGGTGGAGAAAAAACGGAAGGTACCCAGTAGAGTAATCCATAATTAAATACTTAGCGACTTCCACTTTGGGAGCTTCACGCAAATAATAATAATAATAATAATAATGATACTTCAAATGATTCCATTGACAGGCAATCTCTCTTTAATATACTGGCAGAGAACAATTTGGACCCAAAAACGAGCCGACTCATCCAACAGACACTGACTGACACGACCTCCAAAGTCAAATTTGCTGGCGAAATATCTCAGCCTTTCTCCATCAAAACGGGTGTTCGGCAGGGCGATGGACTCTCTCCATTATTATTCAACATTGTTCTTGATAAAGTCATTAAGGAATGGAAGAAAGAATTAGAAAAAAACAACGTATGGAAACCCATCAAGCTAGGTAGGCAACAGGATAATATGAACGTCACATGCCTAGCCTTTGCTGATGATCTGGCAATTCTCTCTGGAGATGAGCAAACGGCAATCCACCAGATTGAGATCCTTAAAGAATGTGCGGAAAAAGTTGGACTGCAAATATCGTTCACCAAAACTGAATTCATGACCACAAAACACATTAGATCGCGGAGTTTAGTTACGAAGTATGGCACCATAAAGAAGGTGGATCACTTTAAATACCTAGGTGAAATCATTGAACCCACAGGTATAGAAAGGCTAGCACAAAAAACACGTGAACTGAAAATGCGTAGAGCATATGGAAAAGTTGCAAACATCTACAACAAAAAATGTATGAGCATAAACGCCAAAATTCGACACTACACGACTGTCATTAAACCTGAGTCTCTTTATGCCAGTGAGACCTTGAACCTCAACTTTAAAGGGGATCTTGAGAATATTAAGAAAGCTGAGAGAAAAATCATTCGGAAAATTCTTGGCCCAAAACTCACAGATGAGGGATATCGTCTACAATCACACACAGTGACGGAAAAATACTCAAACATTGAAGTTGATTTCCGTAAACGACGGCTGAGATTTTATGGTCATATTATGAGACTGGATGACTCTCGGCTTGTGAAGAAGATTCTGATGCACTCACAGAAACTCAAAATTACAACCGTCTGGATCAAGCAAGTGCAATCCGATCTAAGAGATGCAAATATCACACCTTCAAACCTCAAAGACCGTAAAACCTTCAGTCATAAAATTCACACCTGGGAAGTTGCATCAGAGGGTAAGCCGAAGAGACCTAGGGCAAAATGGACGGATGAACGCCGTGTTAGACACCGCGAATTTAAGAAGGAGTACTGGAGAAACAAGAGGAATGGCGGCAACAGTTCATAATTGACTTTATGTGATCCTGAATAGGTCTAAACAATCTAAATAAATAAATAATACTTCAAATAAATACTTTATATATATAATAATACTTAAGATAAATACTTCATATATAATAATACTTCAAATAAATACTTTATATCTCCGATTACTTTAAGTTGATTAATTAGATTGTATTATATTGTGCAGTGTGATTATATTAACACGTTGACTGCTATGTGACTCAAATATGAGTCACACTTGTCTTTAAAAATGAGCCACGTGCATCAAAAATGAGTCACGGTACATGAGTGATTTTTAAGCCGTGTTTTGTGGTTTTAAAAGCCACAGCTTCAGAGAGTGACATTATACACTTAAGACTGTTTAAATAGTTGGCATTTTTCAAATAATAGGATATTTCGTATACTGGTAGTTTTCCTTGTTGTCCACTACTAGAATGTTGCTATTATTTTAAATTTTATTATTTGTTTTGCCTATTTTGGTTTAAAGAAATAGTCTAGAATGCTTTGGAACTAAACACAATATTATGTTTATTACTTTTTTTATTGTGACGCAAAAATGGGTCACATGGCTCTGAAATGTAAAATCATTCCAGCAGGCCATGTGTCCCAAAAGTGTGTCACAACTTAATTTTACAAAAAAAAATAGCTGTTATTATTTTAATTAACCCACCGGGTTGGTCTAGAGGTAAAATCGTCGCCAAAATCAGCTGTTTAACAGCTGATTTTTGGAGACGAAGGTTCCTGGTTCAAATCCTAGTAAAGGTAGTAACTTTTATACGAATTTGAATGCTAGACAGTGGTTACCGGTGTACTTTGATGGTTGGGGTTTAATTAAACATACTCTCCTAGGAATGGTCGGCCTAGGTCTGTACAAGACTACACAGTCTCATTTACACGTCATACACATCATCCTCATCTCATTGGGTCAAGGGGTTGCTTGTTTTTCTGAATTGAACAGATTGCAACGTACATATAATAGGAATTAAACAAAAACAAAAAATACATTATTTTAATTTATAAATGAAGTAAAATAAGAAAAAAGGAATAAAATGTGAAAAATAAAAAAAAAGTACGATGGCCCCGCTGTAAGAGTCATAAAATTTGTTGCGGCATTCAACGTGTTAATAGTATAAAAAAATTCACCACCATCAATGCACAACAGATTAAACGGTACTGCAGTACCGGTCAACGATCAACATGGAATATATAAACTATAAAATACGATTATAGACTACAATTAACCACAATAACTTTACAAGGCTGCTTCATTTGATGAATGAGTGTTGGAGTAAAGGAATAATTCCTAATGAGTGGAATTTAGCAGAAGTAATATCTCTGTTTAAAAATGGCGACAGAAGTGACTGTAAAAATTATAGGGGGTTAGTTTGCTCAACTCCGGCTACAAAATCTTTTCCAAAATAATTACTAACCGTTTACAACCAATGGCTGAAGTTCTATTGAATGAAGAACAAAGTGGTTTTAGGAAGGGACGCTCGTGTAGTGATAACATCTTCGCAATTAAACGATTAATAGAAAAAAGACGGGAGTTTAATTGCGAAACACATATAGCTTTTGTGGATCTGGAGAAAGCCTTTGACTGAGTGGATCAGGAAATGCTCTGGAAAATAATGGAAGAAAGCGGGTACCCGCAGCACTTGACAAGGGTCATTCAATCATTATATAGAAATACAAAAATTGCGATAAATTCAGGTAAGAGAAGATCAGAAGAAATAAGGATCAACCAAGGAGTTAGACAAGGGTGTGGATTATCACCTACTCTTTTTAATATATACATGGACCATATTCTAAAAGAATGGAAAAATAATGTTACTCCTGGGATAAAACTGAATGAATACTCTTACATTAATTCATTGCTGTTTGCTGACGATATGTTGATAGTGAATGAAACGGAAGATGACCTGCAAAGATCCTTATACGCATTGTTCTTGATTTGCCAACGGTATAATTTTAGACTGTCTTGGAAGAAGACCAAAGTAATGGCATTCCATAGAAAATACCCGGTACGAACGAAAATTGTAATAGATAACAATATTTTGGAACAAGTGGCCCACTTTAATTACCTGGGATGCGATGTGAGTTATGATCGCGACGCGGATATCGAAAATAAAATTAACAAGTTTCAACATATATGTGGAACGATCAGTAGGACTCTAAAAGACAAGACCCGGAAGGGAACGACGATTAAGTTCTATAAAACTATGGCCGTTCCAGTATTGTTATATGGAAGCGAGTCGTGGATAACTGCGGAACGTGATAGGTCTAAGATACAGGCGGCTGAGATGAGATTCCTTCGCAGAATAAAGGGATGCACTCGAAGAGATTGTATCAGAAGTGAAGACATCCGAAACGAACTAAATGTCTTCAACATCCTAGAAAGGGCTGAGGAATACAAGGAGGAATGGAGAAACCATCTTGGCAGGATGGATCAGAGGAGGATTCCCGAGACGATAATGTCTTACGTGCCAGAAGGTAGAAGGGATGTGGGTCGGCCGAGGAAAAGATGGAATTAAGATTTTTGTGAAACCGGAACAGGCTTTAAGCCTAATCCTTGTTGGAAAGAAGAAGAAGAAGAAGAAGAACTTTACAAGAAATAAATTCATACAAAAGAAGTATTAAACAGTGGTAACAATTTAGAGCAGCGGTTCCCAACCTTCTATCTTTTACGCCCCCTCTTGCCAAAAAGAAAACTCCTCACGCTCCCACTTACACAATTTTATTGGGCAATGAAAATTCACGTATTACATCGAATAACCAAACATTTATTTTTTGTAGCATTAGAAATTGCAATTTAATTTTAACAAGAGACAAAATAAATCAGTGGATGGATGACCTTGCATTTTTATATAAAAAAAGGTTGATTATTAGAAAGTGCACAATGTAAATCATTGATAAAAGCAACATTGCACCGATGCTTTGTTTTTATTGTAACAAGTGCTGAAAACACTTTTTCGCACAGATAGGTGCTTGATAAAGATAATTACAATTACTGCCGCTTGCTGTTATATACTGGGGTAAACTTGGTAATACTTAACCCAAAGTGATGTTTTGTCAATTTTATTGAAATCGTTTTTCGCAGCAGAAACATTTTTTATTTCTAAAACTTGTTTTTTAAGTAATTTGGGCAGGAAGTCTATGTTGACACTGAAAGGATCCGTTATGGAGGGTAAAGCTGTCTCGAAGTCCCGCGCCCCCCACTTTGGGAACCGTTGATTTAGAGGCATACTTTTCTAACAACCAGAAGGTACTTTATGTTGACTACTAGGAATAAGGATGAGGAGTGAGGGAGGGGGTAGAGGGGACGTGAAGTGTAGGCCTACAGTGCAAGCTTCTATTCAAATCACATGTAAAGTCCAGTCTTCTTAGTTTGCTCCTAATGTAAACAAATAATGACGTCACTGAGCATGCGCATTATAACAAAGTGTGTACACGCTGATTAAAAAGTAACAACAAAATACTTTCAAAAGTATTTAAATACTAAATACTTTTAAAAGTATTTTCCTAAATGAAATTGTTAAGCTTACATCATATCATGACTGATGTTTTAACTACTTTAAGTACCTATAATTTAAAAAATAGTACCTATAACTCAATAGGAATTCGACATCCGTAAAGTCGCGGACTCTAGCGTGCACCCTGTAGTAGGTGGCTTTTGTTTGTTGACAGAAGGAGGAGGAGGAGGAGCAAACTAAGAACGGTTGAACTGTAGTATAGTTGCTGTATACGGTATACTGTAGAACGGTATGTATGCAGCCTTAAAGTTAAAAATACGTATTTTTTTATTTTTTTTTATTTTTTTTATTTTTTTTTTTTGGTTTAACGTCCGACTGTTCTGCATTTACTGCTAATGCAGACGGTGAAGGATGAAATGATTTCTTTGTAACGTATGAAAATATGCCGTGCCTGAATGGGATTCGAACCCAAGACCGCATGATGAGAGGCGAGCACGTTACAAACTGCGCCAATGCGGCCGACAAAAAAAATACGTATAGTCCATTTTTTGTTAGTTGAGTCCTGTTGTAAACAAACTGCGTATGTGTTTAGTCCCTGTAAATACAGGACACACAAACAAGTGTGGCCTTGGGTGAACTCTCTGCAAGCTAACCGGTGATCAAAAAAAAATACCCACTCGTTACATTTCGTCAATTCAATCGTCAATGGTATTGTAACAGGCCTAATAATAAAATTATAATTTTTTGTATGCGATTTGATGTAAAATTATAATTATTCGCATCAATTTTCATGTTTTTTTCTTAGTTTTTGGGTGTTAGTGTGACAACACATGTATTTACGATGGCGGACGAACCTTCTTCATCTGGAATTTTTTTTTTTCTTTTTTTTTTCGAATAGCTCTTTAACGAGAGCACGTTAAATCAATATTTGGGGGTGTTTCTTCATGTCCTATGCTGCTCCATTCTCTTCCTCACCCACACCTCCCTCATCCCTCTCGATCTGTCCATCCTCAGTTGGTCCATATTGTGAGGTTCACACCTCCTCCTCTCACTTTCCTCCCTAAAGGTCACTCTCTCAACTTTACCCCTAAAAACCTCCCTATTGCATATGTCTTCTGTGGTAATCCCTGCCGTTAAGCAATCTGACAGCGTTTCGGTGAACCATGCTGGCTTAATCTTAAGTTTCATTATCCTCTCATAGACCTGTTTTGCCAGCCAATTATTGTCCATTCTCGCTATATGACCAAAAAACATAAGTCTTCTTTTCCTCATTGTGGGGATAATGTTTTCAACTCTGCTATATATTTCCTTATTTGTTCGGGGTCTATTGTACTCTGCATCTAGTTTCCTAGGCCCCAATATACTTCTCATTATTTTCCTTTCTGCGCCCATCACTTTATTTATACCTCCTTTTAGCTTAATTTTAAGCGTTTCCGCACCATACAACGCTTCTGGCCTTATCACTGTTTCATAATGTCTGATTTTTGCACCCCATGATAAAACTTTTTTATTGTAAATTCTTCTGGTATTTTTAAAGGCAATACCCATTTTATCTGCTCTTTTCTCAAGACTTATCCTCTCATTGCCATTGATGTTAACCCACTCTCCTAGATATTTAAACACGTTTACTTTCCGGAATATTATTATTCGGAATATTATTGAACACAAAAAAGGGAAACCTTTACGAAGCGGGGAAAAGACAATCGTAATTAATATTTCAACAAATTTGCTGATAAATATCCTTACCTGGAAATTAAAGATATAGAATCACTTACTGCTGAATTAACCGATGAATCTTGTTCAAGTGTTTACAGCGTACGAAAATAATTTAAACCGAGTGGTGTTTTAAAAAGCCCAGTTAAAAAACGAAAACGTAAAACGCCTGCTTTATACAAATTTGATGATATCCACAAAACTGCTTTAAGACTTATTATTTTATTTTTTTTCCTATTTGTGTACGTTGCAATCTGTTCAATTTAGAACAATAAGCAACCCCATGACCCAATCAGATGAGGATGATGTGTATGACGTGTAAATGAGACTATGTAGTCTTCTACAGACACAATCACTGAGTATGGTTAATTGAACCCCAACCATCGAAGTACACCGGTAACCACTGTCTAGTATTCAAATCCGTTCTTTTAGCATTCAAACTTAGTATTCAAACTTTTACCTTTACTAGGATTTGAACCAGGAACCTTCGTCTCCGAAAATCACTTTAATGGTTGGAGTTCAATTAACCATACTCGCTCAGGAATGGTCGGCCTGGGTCTGTACATGACTACACAGTCTCATTTACACGTCATACACATCATCCTCATCTCATTGGGTCATGGGGTTGCTTATTGTTCTCAATATAACAGATTGCAACGTACACATATTAGGAATAAAAAAATAAATATAAAAACGAGTTCTCTCTCTCTCTAGTTAACAACACCCATAAGGCTGGTTGGCAGCTGCTCTCCATGCTCCTCGGTCATCTGCTTTCCGCTTCAACTCGCAATATGAAGCACATCCTATGTCCTCTAGCAACTGCTTCAATCTGGGTCTTCCCCACAGATTTCCCCCCTCCACAACTCCTTTGATTATTCTTTTCAACATACTGTCATGTCGGAGAATGTGGCCTATCAGCTGGGCTCTTCTCTGTCTGATCCATTTTAGGAAGCTCCTTTCCTCCCCCGTTCTACTGAAAACTTGTTCGTCCGTCATCATTTCTCTCCAGCTGACCCTCAACATCCTTCTATAGCACCAGGCTTCAAATGCAGCTAATCTTCTCTCTGCCCTCACACCAAGTGTCCAAGCTTCACTCCCGTAAGCTGCAATTTTCCACACATATGTCTTCAGCATGCGTTTCCTTACATCAAGACTAACATTCCTAGAAGTGAATAAGCTCTTCTTCTTATTAAAAGCATTCTTAGCCTGGGTAATCCTGCTTGCGACATCCCTGTAACTCCTTCCATCATTTGTGATCTTACTGCCCAGGTAATTAAACTCATTCACTTCCCATTTCTCAATGTTATCGCTGTGCTTTTTTCTCTGTTTCTGCAACATACCAGAATTTTTGTTTTGTGGGTGTTTATTTGCATGCTGAATTCCTCATCCATTACTGCATCTATCCTATTCAGTATTCTTTGTAGGTCCTCCTCACTTTCTGCCATCACTGCTATGTCATCCGCAAACCTGAGCATATCTATCCTTTCCCCATGAATTGTCACTCCTAGGTTCATTTCTTCTCTCACTCTGTCAATTGATTTCCGCACGTATAGGTTGAACAAGTATGGTGATAGGGAAGACCCTTGTCGCACACCCCTCTGGATGCAGGCAGACTCCTCCTTTCTTCCACTTCTAACTACTCCCATTTCTCGTTTATATATGTTATAGATAAAAATGAGTTACTACTTTAAAAAAGATTTTGTCGGTTGTCACTAATGATCCTGATTTACCCAACATTATTCGGTCCACTCTTCATAAACCAATTCTACCGGGTGATGTTTTTAGTCCTGTTGCCCAATTGTTAATGTCTGGTAATTTTTTTCTAAGAAAGGGATAATTTGTTTTGTGACACAAAGTTGGTAGCCCTACTCAACCGGTATAGATACGACAGTTTGAGTTGATTCTCGTTGAGTTGCGTAAAATTTTGTGCTGTTTTCAGTTGTGTTACGAACAGAATGTCTTTTACCCTAGAACAACGGGTTTTCATTCTTGAACAATATTTTGCTACAAAATGGTATGCGAGTGTAAAAGAATCATTTCAAATTAAATTTTTTGGTGTTCCTCCACTCTATTCTAGTCAATTTCTAGGCTAACTAACTGATTTTTAGAGGCAGGTATTGTTTGCAGCAGAAAACGTAGTGGTCGACCAACTCTCTTGACAGATGACGTTAAGAGAATGTGAAAACAAGATTGCTTAATTCTCCATGGAAAAGTTTACAAAAACTTTCCTCACATGTTGATTTGTCATGTTCGAGTGCTCAGAAAGCTGCTAAAAAATTGAAATTGTATCCGTATCACATACGATTAGTTCTAGGGCTTCAGCCTCCAGATTTAAACAAGAGATTGTTTTAGGATAAAAGACATTCTGTTCGTAGCACGACCGGAAATGGCACAAAATTTTACACAGCTCAAGGGGAAATAACTCACACTGCCATATCCATACTGGTTGAGTAGGGCTACCAACTTAGTGTCACAAAACAAAATTTATTTTTTTTAGAAAAATATTACCAGACATTAACAATTGGGTAACAGGACTAAAAAATCACTCTGTATCTATGGGGTTTAAATTTAATAGTTTTTCATGTGAAACTATGCAACGCGACGAAAGGTACGATCAGGCATACTGTACTGCCCATTGCCAAGCTTTGTGCAGGTGAGAGGTAGGGCTATGCATTACGTCACTAATACTGTGAGAGATTGCATTAGTAGTAGTAACGGTTTACTAGTATTATGTTTGTAGTAGTCAAGGGTACTATCCAAACTACAGTTGAGCCGTTCTTAGTTAGCTCCTACTGTCAACAAACAAAAGCCACCTACTACAGGGTGCACGCTAGAGTCTCCCACTTTACGGATGTCCTATTTCTATTAAGTTAACTATTTTTTAAATTATAACTACTTAAAGAACTAAAAACATCAGTCATGATATGATGTAGTCCTAACAATTTCATTTATCAAAATACTTTTAAAAGTATTTTCTATTTAAATACTTTTGAAAGTATTTTGCTGTTACTTTTTAATCAGCGTGTACACATTTTGATATAATGCGCATGCTCAGTGACGTCATTATTTGTTTACAGTAGGAGCAAACTAAGAGAGGCTGGACTGTACATATATTCTGTGTCGCCGTCTGCAGGGAATAGTGAAAACAACATCCACGTATGTCACACACTAGGCAGCCTACTGCCTACCGAATACCAATGAGATGATTAGTAGAGTGTTCTTTCTGCCCATAACAGACAGGTGGAGAGTCAAATTATTTACTCTCAATCTGTTCGTTACTTGGCTAATGGTCAGCCAATTGAAAAATGACTGAATCATTTAAGAACATAAGAGGTAGAGGTGTAAAACACACTAATCAAAGTTATCTTTTTTGAAAGTATGGATTTCATTATACAACCAGACCCTGTGGTGAATGAAGTGAAGGTGTCATTTGCAGAGTAGAAAATACATGCTTTTCAGAGGTCTCGGCATGCTGATAAGCGTACTTTTCTATTCAGTGAGTTGTGGCAATGGTAAACCACCTCACTTCTCAATTTACTTAGTAAAACCTCTGCAGGTTCAAACCAGCCAACAGGCTGATGACATAAACAACAGTAGAGTGTTATGGCGTAACATCAGTCTGGTACTTCGTCTTTCCCCTTCATCCCTCAGCTGCACAAAGCTTGGGGACGGGCAGTAAGCAAAATGTTTTGAACGTTCTGTTCTGTTGGTTCCACTCACCCGGTGGCTTGTTTACGCTAGGACTCAACTAAGAAAAAACGAACTATACACCAGAATGGGCCCTAAACGCCCTAAAATCCCTACCCAGTGTACCATGCCCCATTGCTATACTCTGCTTCGTCTTTAGGTTCAATTCGGATCGAGTCGATATCTGGAACAGAGGACGAACGAATTGTTAGCATACCGTAATTGTATGAAAAAATATTTTAACGTAGTTTGCGGTAATTGTAAATAGGTTGTTTTTTACTTTCTCTTGCTTATATGAATATTTAGGAAGGAAAGTATTGTTTTCATGTCCATCACAACAAATACACTCTTCACCCTAATATACACCTAAACAGACCCCCTCAACCCACACAACATAACAAATGGTGTGTGTGTGTGTGTGCGTGTGAACAGAATATCTCAAGAACGGAACATCGTACGAACTTGAAACTTAAGTTAGATACCACTATCGGACCCGATACGAACATTTTCATCAGAATCGGTCAACCAGAAGTAGTAGTTTATTCGTGTAATTTTTCACTTTTTTGCGATTTTCTCAAAAACTGGTGCTACGATTTGTTTTTAAAAATCTCCTGGTTTACTAAATTTTTTATGCACTACAGTAGGCGTCATGTTTGCTGAAATTCTTGGTGAGGCTGTTTTCACGTAAAGAAATTGGTTTTTTAAGATTGCGGCTTTAACAGGTTGACTGCTACGGTCAAATTTTATAGTTTTGTCTTTTACGCTACGAGAGACTAATCTAACGGGTGATTCAAAAAGAGCGCCGGTTTTTAAACGGCTGGTAAATTTTTGTTTATCGGTTGGCAACATTGTTAGACCTCATTTCTATTTCGGAGAACATCCGATTGACGATTCAGTTGTAGTTTCTCTTGTTCGCAGTGTAGTACTCTCGCAGTCTGTGTCTAACCATGGAGAAGTTTACTATTGCACAACGAGTGTTAATCGTCAAAACATTTTACCAGAATGGAGAGAGTTATGCGGCTACTGTCAGGCGACTTCGCGGTACTCTAGGATGTAATGAAGCACCGAATGAATCAACAGTTCGCAGGCTCATGAAAAAGTTTTTTGAGACGGGTTCAACAGTCGACCTAAAAAGTTCTGGACGTCGTCGTTCTGGCCGAACTGAGCAGAACGTTGCGTTGGTTCGTGACAGTGAGGCTGTTAGCCCAGCAAAATTAATACGTCGCCGTTCTCAACAATTGGGTTTACGATGTTCTTCTGTACGGAGAATTCTTCGGTACGATCTCTAATATCACCCGTATAAAATTCAGTTGACGCAACATTTGAAAGTGGCAGACCACCAGAAGAGAAGACAGTTTGTTGACTGGGTATTGAGAAAACGGCAGGATGATGACACCTTCGCAAACAAAATCATTTTCAGTGATGAGGCGCACTTCCACTTAAACGGTTTTGTTAATAAACAGAACTGCCGTATGTGGGGTTTAGAAAACCCTCGCGTGGTTAATGAAAGGGAAATGTATGCACAGCGAGTGACAGTTTGGTGCGGCTTTTGGTCGGGCGGTGTCATCGGCCCTTACTTTTTTGAAAATCAAGAAGGACAAGCCGTAACAGTAAATGGAGACCGATACCGTACGATGATTAGGGAGTTTTTGTGGCGTCATTTGGATGAAATGGACATTGACGAGTTGTGGTTTCAGCAGGATGGTGCCACCTGTCACGCTGCACGAGAAACAATGTTGTTGCTCCGTGAACGGTTCCAGGATCGCATCATTTCTCGTAATTCCGACCATCAATGGCCACCAAGGTCGTGTGACTTGACGCCTTGTGACTTTCATCTTTGGGGTCATCTGAAGTCATTGGTGTATGCCAATAAACCCCGAAACATCAATGACTTGAAGGAGGAAATTCGACGGGTTATCGGGCAAATGGAAGTCGAAACTTGTCGTGCAGTAATATCCAATTTCATGGACAGAGTTGATGCGTGCCAGCGCAGTAGAGGAGGACACATGCATGACATCATTTTTCATACATGAAATCGGAAGGTAAGATGAACTTGTTGATGTATTTATTTTCAGTTTTTCAATAAAATAAATCTCTTAATTTGATATACAAAAACCGTCACTCTTTTTGAATCACCCTATATTTTGTCAGCCATTTTTTTGGTTTTTCAATAACAATTATAACCTATAAACATACAATCAGCTGATTATATTATAAATGATTGCATGTTAACGCGCTCTATAATCAATGTGTTCAGTACGAGATGCAAGACGAGAGTGAACTATTGCAATTCTTATACGCATGCGTGCGTAATGTTTCTTACGTAAAATTTGACAACGCCGGCAAACGTCCTGACAGGTCTAAACGGGTCGAACAGCTGAGACCATGAACCGTGAAAAGCATATTATAAATTGATATAGGCAAGAGAGAGTAACAATGAGAGAGAGAGTAACAATCATGAACCGTGAACAGCATATTATATATTAATATAGGCAAGAGAAAGTAACAATGAGAGAGAGAGTAACAATCATGAACCGAGAATAGCATATTATATATTGATATAGGCAAGAGAAAGTAACAAAGTGAGAGAGTAACAATCATGAACCGTGAAAAGCATATTATATATTGATATAGGCAAGAGAGAGTAACAATGAGAGAGAGAGTAACAATCATGAACCGTGAAAAGCATATTATATATTGATATCGGCAAGAGAGAGTAACAATCAGAAAGAGTAACAATCATGAACCGTGAAAAGCATATTATATATTGATACAGGCAAGAGAGAGTAACAATAAGAGAGAGTAACAATCATGAACCGTGAAAAGCATATTATATATTGATATAGGCAAAAGAGAGTGTAACAATGAGGGAGAGTAACAATCATGAACCGTGAACAGCATATTATATATTAATATAGGCAAGAGAAAGTAACAATGAGAGAGAGAGTAACAATCATGAACCGAGAAAAGCATATTATATATTGATATAGGCAAGAGAAAGTAACAAAGAGAGAGAGAGTAACAATCATGAACCGTGAAAAGCATATTATATATTGATATAGGCAAGAGAAAGTAACAATGAGAGAGAGTAACAATCATGAACCGTGAAAAGCATATTATATATTGATACAGGCAAGAGGGAGTAACAATGAGAGAGAGTAACAATCATGAACCGTGAAAAGCATATTATATATTGATATAGGCAAGAGAAAGTAACAAAGAGAGAGAGTAACAATCATGAACCGTGAAAAGCATATTATATATTGATATAGGAAAGAGAGAGTAACAATGAGAGAGAGAGTAACAATCATGAACCGTGAAAACCATATTATATATTGATATCGGCAAGCGAGAGTAACAATGAGAAAGAGTAACAATCATGAACCGTGAAAAGCATATTATATATTGATACAGGCAAGAGAGAGTAACAATGAGAGAGAGTAACAATCATGAACCGTGAAAAGCATATTATATATTGATATAGGCAAGAGAGAGTAACAATGAGAGAGAGTAACAATCATGAACCGTGAAAAGCATATTATATATTGATATAGGCAAGAGTAAATAACAATGAGAGAGAGAGAGTAACAATCATGAACCGTGAAAAGCATATTATATATTGATACAGGCAAGAGAAACTAAAAAAGAGAGAGAGTAACAATCATGAACCGTGAAAAGCATATTATTTATTGATACAGGCAAGAGAGAGTAACAATGAGTGAGAGAGTAACAATCATGAACCGTGAAAAGCATATTTTATATTGATATAGGCAAGAGAGAGTAACAATCATGAACCGTGAAAAGCATATTATATATTGATATAGGCAAGAGAGAGTAACAATGAGAGAGAGAGTAACAATCACGAACCGTGAAAAGCATATTATATATTGAAATAGGCAAGAGAAAGTAACAAAGAGAGAGAGTAACAATCATGAACCGTGAAAAGCATATTATATATTAATAAAGGCAAGAGAGAGTAACAATGAGAGAAAGAGTAACAATCATGAACCGTGAAAAGCATATTATATATTGATATAGGCAAGAGAGAGTAACAATGAGAGAGAGTAACAATCATGAACCGTGAAATGCATATTATATATTGATACAGGCAGGAGGGAGTAACAATGAGAGAGAGTAACAATCATGAACCGTGAAAAGCATATTATATATTGATATAGGCAGGAGAGAGTAACAATGAAAGAGAGAGTAACAATCATGAACCGTGAAAAGCATATTATATATTAATATAGGCAAGAGAAAGTAACAATCATTACCGGGAAAAGCATATTATATAATTAGGCAAGAGAGAGTAACAATGAGAGAGAGAGTAACAATCATGAACCGTGAAAAGCATATTATATATTGATATCGCCAGAGAGAGTAACAATGAGAGAGAGTAACAATCATGAACCGTGAAAAGCATATTATATATTGATACAGGCAAGAGGGAGTAACAATGAGAGAGAGTAACAAACATGAACCGTGAAACCATATTATATATTGATATAGGCAAGAGAGAGTAACAATGAGAGAGAGAGTAACAATCATGAACCGTGAAAAGTATATTATATATTGATATAGGCAAGAGAGAGTAACAATGAGAGAGAGAGTGACAATCATGAACCGTGAAAAGCATACTATATATTGATATAGGCAAGAGAGAGTAACAATGAGAGAGAGTAACAATCATGAACCGTGAAAAGCATATTATATATTGATACAGGCAAGAGGGAGTAACAATGAGAGAGAGTAACAATCATGAACCGTGAAAACCATATTATATATTGATATAGGCAAGAGAGAGTAACAATGAGAGCGAGAGTAACAATCATGAACCGTGAAAAGCATATTATATATTGATATAGGCAAAAGAGAGAGTAACAATGAGAGAGAGAGTAACAATCATGAACCGTGAAAAGCATATTATATATTGATATAGGCAAGAGAAAGTAACAATGAGAGAGAGTAACAATCATGAACCGTGAAAAGCATATTATATATTGATACAGGCAAGAGGGAGTAACAATGAGAGAGAGTAACAATCATGAACCGTGAAAAGCATATTATATATTGATACAGGCAAGAGGGAGTAACTTTGAGAGAGAGTAACAATCATGAACCGTGAAAAGCATATTATATATTGATACAGGCAAGAGGGAAAAACAATGAGAGAGAGTTACAATCATGAACCGTGAAAAGCATATTATATATTGATATAGGCAAGAGAGAGTAACAATCATGAACCGTGAGAAGCATATTATATATTGATTTAGGCAAGAGAGAGTAACAATGAGAGAGAGAGTAACAATCATGACCCGTAAAAAGCATATTATATATGATATAGGCAAGAGAAACTAAAAAAGAGAGAGAGTAACAATCATGAACCGTGAACAGCATATTATATATTGGATACAGGCAAGAGAGAGTAACAATGAGTGAGAGAGTAACAATCATGAACCGTGAAAAGCATATTATATATTGATATAGGCAAGAGAGAGTAACAATGAGAGAGAGTAACAATCATGAACCGTGAAAAGCATATTATATATTGATATAGGCAAGAGAGAGTAACAATGAGAGAGAGAGTAACAATCACGAACCGTGAAAAGCATATTATATATTAAAATAGGCAAGAGAAAGTAACAAAGAGAGAGAGTAACAATCATGAACCGTGAAAAGCATATTATATATTAATATAGGCAAGAGCGAGTAACAACGAGAGAGAGAGTAACAATCATGAACCGTGAAAAGCATATTATATATTGATATAGGCAAGAGAGAGTAACAATGAGAGAGAGTAACAATCATGAACCGTGAAAAGCATATTATATATTGATACAGGCAAGAGGGAGTAACAATGAGAGAGAGTAACAATCATGAACCGTGAAAACCATATTATATATTGATATAGGCAAGAGAGAGTAACAATGAGAGGGAGAGTGACAATCATGAACCGTGAAAAGCATATTATATATTGATATAGGCAAGAGAGAGTAACAATGAGAGAGAGTAACAATCATGAACCGTGTAAAGCATATTGTATATTGATATAGGCAAGAGAGAGTAACAATGAGCGAGAGTAACAATCATGAACCGTGAAAAGCATATTATATATTGATATAGTCAAGAGAGAGTAACAATGAGAGAGAGAGTAACAATCATGAACAGTGAAAAGCATATTATATATTGATATAGGCAAGAGAAAGTAACAAAGAGAGAGAGTAACAATCATGAACCGTGAAAAGCATATTATATATTGATAAAGGCAAGAGAGAGTAACAATGAGAGAGAGAGTAACAATTATGTATCGTGAAAAGCATATTATATATTGATATAGGCAAGAGAGAGTAACAATGAGAGAGAGTAACAATCATGAACCGTGAAAAGCATACTATATATTGATATAGGCAAGAGAGAGTAACAATGAGAGAGAGAGTAACAATCATGAACCGTGAAAAGCATATTATATATTGATATAGGCAAGAGAAAGTAACAATGAGAGAGAGTAACAATCATGAACCGTGAAAAGCATATTATATATTGATACAGGCAAGAGGGAGTAACAATGAGAGAGAGTAACAATCATGAACCGTGAAAAGCATATTATATATAGATATAGGCAGGAGAGAGTAACAATGAAAGAGAGAGTAACAATCATGAACCGTGAAAAGCATATTATATATTAATATAGGCAAGAGAAAGTAACAATGAGAGAGAGAGTAACAATCATGAACCGTGAAAAGCATATTATATAATTATATAGGCAAGAGAGAGTAACAATGAGAGAGAGAGTAACAATCATGAACCGTGAAAAGCATATTATATAATTATATAGGCAAGAGAGAGTAACAATGAGAGAGAGTAACAATCATGAACCGTGAAAAGCTTATTATATATTGATACAGGCAAGAGGGAGTAACAATGAGCGAGAGTAACAATCATGAACCGTGAAAACCATATTATATATTGATATAGGCAAGAGAGAGTAACAATGAGAGAGAGAGTAACAATCATGAACCGTGAAAAGCATATTATATTTTGATATAGGCAAGAGAGAGTAACAATGAGAGAGAGAGTGACAATCATGAACCGTGAAAAGCATATTATATATTGATATAGGCAAGAGAGAGTAACAATGAGAGAGAGTAACAATCATGAACCGTGAAAAGCATATTATATATTGATACAGGCAAGAGGGAGTAACAATGAGAGAGAGTAACAATCATGAACCGTGAAAACCATATTATATATTGATATAGGCAAGAGAGAGTAACAATGAGAGAGAGAGTAACAATCATGAACCGTGAAAAGCATATTATATCGCACTCCTAATGCAAGACTATTGTAACTCAAAAATTTTCATTTTTCTGTTTATTCATGATTTGGCTGTTATTTCGCATTATCTTCCTAGTGCCAGACTATCATAACGCTAAATAGACTATAATTGTTTATTTTTAACATTGTGATAGTAATTTTTTTTCTAAAAATGTTCTCTCATCACATGCAAGACTAACACAACTTCAGTTAGTATAGTCTTGCACATGACTTCTGTCATTCAAGACTATCGTAAGTCGAGATACGATAGTCTAGCATTGAATAATATTCATCGAAACGTTTAGAGGCATAGTGGAAGACAATCGCAACTCGGCAAACACAATGCCCTCTATACCAAAAACGAAAGATGTATGCACTGTTTTTACGTGTTACAATAAATAGAAGTAGTTTATTCACTATACCTACTATTTATTTACTTCGGTATTATTATTAATATAAATAGAATAATTCTATTATTCTACAATTATTGTAGTAAACCAGGTATTCCGATGAGATAATCATGATATATAAATAAAAATTAATTAGCCCTACATAAAAGTTAATAAAAACAATTGGGAAATAACCGCAACCAAACCGAATATAAGGATATAACCTTAAGGATATAATTACCAAACTAACTTTACATCCAATAATCTTTTCAAACCTAAACGCCAGCAGACGAACCAACAGCCCTACTTGTTGGCTATAATCAATTGTTTTGTTCTCTGTTATAATATTTTTGATTATTTTATAATACTGTAAATTTATGAACTCATTATTGTATGCAGTAATAAGCGTACATAATAAAGACATTGTAGCATATAGAAGCACAGAAGACAATAAATTATTGATGTAGACAAAACTTGTCATGTCTGGGCGACTGGAAAATAATAAACAGCCTTCCGTATTTTATTTTCATTTTGATATTTTTTCCTGATGGTTCTTGGGCGACTACCAATAAAGAGAAAGCAGAAATGCTTGCTCAGCACTTGCATAACACATTCCAACCGCACAACCTATAACACGAAGATCATTCAAACATATAAAATTTCCTTAATGGTCCTCTGCAACTTAGCCTTCCTCCAAAGCCAGTTTTCCCCGGGGAACTCTTCCAAGCAATTCACGACCTGCCATTAGGTTAAGCCCCAGGATATGATCTTATTACTTCAATACTTTTGTGCCATCTTCCTAGGAAATTCATTATACGCTTAACTCACATCTATAATTCCATACTCCAAGTCGCTCACTTCTCTATTCAGTGGAAGTACTCTATCATAATTCATTCCTTAAAACCAGACAAGCCACCTCGCCAACTAACTGCTTACAGACCAATTAGTTTACTCTCTATTCTCTCTAAACTACTTGAGAAACTCCTTCTACCACGCCTATCCTGATCATCAGTTCCAATTTCATTTATCTCATTCCACACTTCAGTGATGTCACCGCATTATTGATAATATAATCTCTTCAGCTCTTGAACAGTCAATACTGTTCAGCCGTGTTTCTTTATGTAGCTCAAGCCTTTGATCGGGTCTGGCATATACAAATTGAAACTAATACTTCCAGATAGCCTGTACCTAGTAAAAAAGTATTTTTTAGTGGAACGTTACCGTAGGGTATGAAACAAAATGTAATTTACATCTTGTTTTAATTTTCGTACGAAGTATGAAGTCTAAAGGTAATAAAATATTTGTACGTGCAGTAGTTCTGTACAACCAAATACGATAAGCTAATTTGTAAACACGAAAATAGAACAGTTCAAAATTTTTCACTTTTTAATTTGAATTCTTTTTTTCATTTTTTGAGCGTAAAGGGCGAAGTAAACTTTAAAATAAGGTATAAGTTTCTCAGTCAATAGGAGCAGTAAGAGAGAAGAAATTCCTATACTGTATTTTCATTTTAAAATCCTATTTGCGATGTATGAAATGTATTGATTCACTGTTTTGTTTCAATGCGAGACTATCGCATATGCAATTTTAATGAACATTTTTGTTTAAAAAGGAAACTTGACCAATTAACTTACATTCTTACGGTAAAAGAAATAATGTCCCAAATTTCATATCTGTAACTTATTTGAGCGAAAAGTTAGAATCAATTAAAATTTGAGATAAAAATTTGATTGTTGTTGTCTCAAAGTATAGGTTTTTTGACTTAGGATAGTCTTGCATTAGGGATTCGATGTGTTAATTCACTGTTTTGTTTCAATGCAAGACTAACACATATGCAGTTTTAATGACAATTTCTGTAAAAAAAGCAAAATTGACTAGTTCACTTATATTCTTATGATATAAGAAATAATGTCCCCAAATTTCATATCTGTAACTTATTTGAGGGAAAAGTTAGAATCATTTAAAGTTTTGGATAAAACTTTGATTGCTGTTTTCTCAAAATATAGGTTTTTTGACTTGTGATAGTCTTGCACTAAGGGTGCGATATATTGATATAGGCAAGAGAAAGTAACAATGAGAGAGAGTAACAATCATGAACCGTGAAAAGCATATTATATATTGATACAGGCAAGAGGGAGTAACAATGAGAGAGAGTAACAATCATGAACCGGAAAAGCATATTATATATTGATATAGGCAAAAGAGAGAGTAACAATGAGAGAGAGAGTAACAATCATGAACCGTGAAAAGCATATTATATATTGATATAGGCAAGAGAAAGTAACAATGAGAGAGAGTAACAATCATGAACCGTGAAAAGCATATTATATATTGATACAGGCAAGAGGGAGTAACAATGAGAGAGAGTAACAATCACGAACCGTAAAAAGCATATTATATATGATATAGGCAAGAGAAACTAAAAAAGAGAGAGAGTAACAATCATGAACCGTGAACAGCATATTATATATTGATACAGGCAAGAGAGAGTAACAATGAGAGTGAGAGTAACAATCATGAACCGTGAAAAGCATATTATATATTGATATAGGCAAGAGAGAGTAACAATGAGAGAGAGAGTGACAATCATGAACCGTGAAAAGCATATTATATATTGATATAGGCAAAAGAGAGTAACAATGAGAGAGAGTAACAATCATGAACCGTGTAAAGCATATTATATATTGATATAGGCAAGAGAGAGTAACAATGAGAGAGAGAGTAACAATCATAAACCGTAAAAAGCATATTATATATGATATAGGCAAGAGAAACTAAAAAAGAGAGAGAGTAACAATCATGAACCGTGAACAGAATATTATATATTGATACAGGCAAGAGAGAGTAACAATGAGTGAGAGAGTAACAATCATGAACCGTGAAAAGCATATTATATATTGATATAGGCAAGAGAGAGTAACAATGAGAGAGAGTAACAATCATGAACCGTGAAAAGCATATTATATATTGATATAGGCAAAAGAGAGAGTAACAATGAGAGAGAGAGTAACAATCATAAACCGTAAAAAGCATATTATATATGATATGGGCAAGAGAAACTAAAAAAGAGAGAGAGTAACAATCATGAACCGTGAACAGCATATTATATATTGATATAGGCAAGAGAAAGTAACAATGAGAGAGAGTAACAATCATGAACCGTGAAAACTATATTATATATTGATATAGGCAAGAGAGAGTAACAATGAGAGAGAGAGTAACAATCATGAACCGTGAAAAGCATATTATATATTGATATAGGCAAGAGAGAGTAACAATGAGAGAGAGAGTAACAATCATGAACCGTGAAAACCATATTATATATTGATATAGGCAAGAGAGAGTAACAATGAGAGAGAGAGTAACAATCATGAACCGTGAAAAGCATATTATATATTGATATAGGCAAGAGAGAGTAACAATGAGAGAGAGAGTGACAATCATGAACCGTGAAAAGCATATTATATATTAATATAGGCAAGAGAGAGTAACAATGAGAGAGAGTAACAATCATGAACCGTGTAAAGCATATTATATATTGATATAGGCAAGAGAGAGTAACAATGAGAGAGAGTAACAATCATGAACCGTGAAAAGCATATTATATATTGATATAGTCAAGAGAGAGTAACAATGAGAGAGAGAGAGTAACAATCATGAACCGTGAAAAGCATATTATATATTGATATAGGCAAGAGAAAGTAACAAAGAGAGAGAGTAACAATCATGAACCGTGAAAAGCATATTATATATTGATACAGGCAAGAGAGAGTAACAATGAGAGAGAGAGTAACAATTATGTATCGTGAAAAGCATATTATATATTGATATAGGCAAGAGAGAGTAACAATGAGAGAGAGTAACAATCATGAACCGTGAAAAGCATATTATATATTGATATAGGCAAGAGAGAGTAACAATGAGCGAGAGAGTAACAATCATGAACCGTGAAAAGCATATTATATATTGATATAGGCAAGAGAAAGTAACAATGAGAGAGAGTAACAATCATGAACCGTGAACAGCATATTATATATTGATACAGGCAAGAGGGAGTAACAATGAGAGAGAGTTACAATCATGAACCGTGAAAAGCATATTATATATTGATATAGGCAAGAGAAAGTAACAATGAGAGAGAGTAACAATCATGAACCGTGAAAAGCATATTATATATTGATACAGGCAAGAGGGAGTAACAATGAGAGAGAGTAACAATCATGAACCGTGAAAAGCATATTATATATTGATATAGGCAAGAGAAAGTAACAATGAGAGAGAGTAACAATCATGAACCGTGAAAACCATATTATATATTGATATAGGCAAGAGAGAGTAACAATGAGAGAGAGAGTAACAATCATGAACCGTGAAAAGCATATTATATATTGATATAGGCAAGAGAGAGTAACAATGAGAGAGAGAGTAACAATCATGAACCGTGAAAACCATATTATATATTGATATAGGCAAGAGAGAGTAACAATGAGAGAGAGAGTAACAATCATGAACCGTGAAAAGCATATTATATATTGATATAGGCAAGAGAGAGTAACAATGAGAGAGAGAGTGACAATCATGAACCGTGAAAAGCATATTATATATTAATATAGGCAAGAGAGAGTAACAATGAGAGAGAGTAACAATCATGAACCGTGTAAAGCATATTATATATTGATATAGGCAAGAGAGAGTAACAATGAGAGAGAGTAACAATCATGAACCGTGAAAAGCATATTATATATTGATATAGTCAAGAGAGAGTAACAATGAGAGAGAGAGAGTAACAATCATGAACCGTGAAAAGCATATTATATATTGATATAGGCAAGAGAAAGTAACAAAGAGAGAGAGTAACAATCATGAACCGTGAAAAGCATATTATATATTGATACAGGCAAGAGAGAGTAACAATGAGAGAGAGAGTAACAATTATGTATCGTGAAAAGCATATTATATATTGATATAGGCAAGAGAGAGTAACAATGAGAGAGAGTAACAATCATGAACCGTGAAAAGCATATTATATATTGATATAGGCAAGAGAGAGTAACAATGAGCGAGAGAGTAACAATCATGAACCGTGAAAAGCATATTATATATTGATATAGGCAAGAGAAAGTAACAATGAGAGAGAGTAACAATCATGAACCGTGAACAGCATATTATATATTGATACAGGCAAGAGGGAGTAACAATGAGAGAGAGTTACAATCATGAACCGTGAAAAGCATATTATATATTGATATAGGCAAGAGAAAGTAACAATGAGAGAGAGTAACAATCATGAACCGTGAAAAGCATATTATATATTGATACAGGCAAGAGGGAGTAAAAATGAGAGAGAGTAACAATCATGAACCGTGAAAAGCATATTATATATTGATATAGGCAAGAGAAAGTAACAATGAGAGAGAGTAACAATCATGAACCGTGAAAACCATATTATATATTGATATAGGCAAGAGAGAGTAACAATGAGAGAGAGAGTAACAATCATGAACCGTGAAAAGCATATTATATATTGATATAGGCAAGAGAGAGTAACAATGAAAGAGAGAGTGACAATCATGAACCGTGAAAAGCATATTATATATTGATATAGGCAAGAGAGAGTAACAATGAGAGAGAGTAACAATCATGAACCGTGTAAAGCATATTATATATTGATATAGGCAAGAGAGAGTAACAATGAGAGAGAGAGTAACAATCATAAACCGTAAAAAGCATATTATATATGATATAGGCAAGAGAAACTAAAAAAGAGAGAGAGTAACAATCATGAACCGTGAACAGCATATTATATATTGATACAGGCAAGAGAGAGTAACAATGAGTGAGAGAGTAACAACCATGAACCGTGAAAAGCATATTATATATTGATATAGGCAAGAGAGAGTAACAATGAGAGAGAGTAACAATCATGAACCGTGAAAAGCATATTATATATTGATATAGGCAAGAGAGAGTAACAATGAGAGAGAGAGTAACAATCACGAACCGTAAAAAGCATATTATATATGATATAGGCAAGAGAAACTAAAAAAGAGAGAGAGTAACAATCATGAACCGTGAACAGCATATTATATATTGATACAGGCAAGAGAGAGTAACAATGAGTGAGAGAGTAACAACCATGAACCGTGAAAAGCATATTATATATTGATATAGGCAAGAGAGAGTAACAATGAGAGAGAGTAACAATCATGAACCGTGAAAAGCATAATATATATTGATACAGGCAAGAGGGAGTAACAATGAGAGATAGTAACAATCATGAACCGTGAAAAGCATATTATATATTGATATAGGCAAGAGAGAGTAACAATGAAAGAGAGAGTAACAATCATGAACCGTGAAAAGCATATTATATATTAATATAGGCAAGAGAAAGTAACAATCAGAGAGAGAGTAACAATCATGAACCGTGAAAAGCATATTATATATTGATATAGGCAAGAGAGAGTAACAATGAGAGAGAGAGTAACAATCATGAACCGTGAAAAGCATATTATATATTGATATAGGCAAGAGAGAGTAACAATGAGAGAGAGTAACAATCATGAACCGTGAAAAGCATATTATATATTGATACAGGGAAGAGGGAGTAACAATGAGAGAGAGTAACAATCATGAACCGTGAAAACCATATTATATATTGATATAGGCAAGAGAGAGTAACAATGAGAGAGAGAGTAACAATCATGAACCGTGAAAAGCATATTATATATTGATATAGGCAAGAGAGAGTAACAATGAGAGAGAGAGTGACAATCATGAACCGTGAAAAGCATATTATATATTGATATAGGCAAGAGAGAGTAACAATGAGAGAGAGTAACAATCATGAACCGTGTAAAGCATATTATATATTGATATAGGCAAGAGAGAGTAACAATGAGAGAGAGTAACAATCATGAACCGTGAAAAGCATATTATATATTGATATAGTCAAGAGAGAGTAACAATGAGAGAGAGAGTAACAACCATGAACCGTGAAAATCATATTATATATTGATATAGGCAAGAGAGAGTAACAATGAGAGAGAGTAACAATCATGAACCGTGAAAAGCATATTATATATTGATACAGGCAAGAGGGAGTAACAATGAGAGAGAGTAACAATCATGAACCGTGAAAACCATATTATATATTGATATAGGCAAGAGAGAGTAACAATGAGAGAGAGTAACAATCATGAACCGTAAAAGCATATTATATATTGATATAGGCAAGAGAGAGTAACAATGAGCGAGAGAGTAACAATCATGAACCGTGAAAAGCATATTATATATTGATATAGGCAAGAGAAAGTAACAATGAGAGAGAGTAACAATCATGAACCGTGAAAAGCATATTATATATTGATACAGGCAAGAGGGAGTAACAATGAGAGAGAGTTACAATCATGAACCGTGAAAAGCATATTATATATTGATATAGGCAAGAGAGAGTAACAATGAGCGAGAGAGTAACAATCATGAACCGTGAAAAGCATATTATATATTGATATAGGCAAGAGAGAGTAACAATGAGAGAGAGTAACAATCATGAACCGTGAAAAGCATATTATATATTGATACAGGCAAGAGGGAGTAACAATGAGAGAGAGTTACAATCATGAACCGTGAAAACCATATTATATATTGATATAGGCAAGAGAGAGTAAAAATGAGAGAGAGTAACAATGTATAATTTACTGACCTTCATAAGACACTCGTTGGTAGTAAGGTTGTGGAATTGGGGGCGAGAATAAGGGGTTATACGACAAGAGGCGATCTAACATTGTGCTCGGCTCCATTAACAAGTACGTTTGATGTAGAGCTGTGCCAGCCTGCCAGATCATCCTATTATAGATATCAAAGATTTTCGGCTCCCATATCAGCAGGTAAAATTTGGTTTTTACTTTGAACTGAAAAAAAAACTACCGACACAGTTCATTTATAAACAGTATACTAAATTAAATACAGAGTACACTAGAGAGTCCTAGAGTATACTAGAGTCCTAGGGTATACTAGAGAGTCCTAGAGTGTACTAGAAAGTACTAGAATATACTAGAGAGTCCTAGAGTACACTAGAGAGTACTAGAATATACTAGAGAATCTTAGAGTATTTTAAAGAGTCCTAGAGTATACTGGACAGTACTAGAGTACACTAGAGAGTACCAGAGTATACTAGAGAGTCCTAGAGTATACTAGATAGTATTGGAGTATACTAGAGAGTCCTAGATTACACTAGATAGTATTAGAGTATACTAGAGAGTCCTAGATTACACTAGATAGTATTAGAGTATACTAGAGAGTCCTAGAGTTTACTAGAGAGTCCTAGAGTGTACTAGAAAGTACTAGAATATACTAGAGAGTCCTAGAGTACACTAGAGAGTACTAGAATATACTAGAGAATCTTAGAGTATTTTAAAGAATCCTAGAGTATACTGGACAGTACTAGAGTACACTAGAGAGTACCAGAGTATACCAGAGGGTCCTAGATTACACTAGATAGTATTAGAGTATACTAGAGAGACCTAGATTACACTAGATAGTATTAGAGTATACTAGAGAGTTCTAGAGTATACTAGGTAGTATTAGAGTATACTAGAGAGTCCTAGATTACACTAGATAGTATTAAAGTATACTAGAGAGTCCTAGATTACACTAGATAGTATTAGGGGTATACTTGAGAGTCCTAGAGTATACTAGATAGTATTAGAGTATACTAGAGAGTCCTAGATTACACTAGATAGTATTAGGGTATACTAGAGAGTCCTAGCGTATAGTAGATAGTATTAGAGTATACTAGAGAGTCCTAGAGTATACTAGACAGTATTAGAGTATACTAGAGAGTCCTAGATTACACTAGATACTATTAGAGTATACTAGAGAGTCCTAGAGTATACTAGATAGTATTAGAGTATACTAGAGAGTCCTAGATTACACTAGATAGTATTAGAGTATACTAGAGAGTCCTAGATAGTATTAGAGTATACTAGAGAGTCCTAGATTACACTAGATAGTATTAGAGTATACTAGAGAGTCCTAAAATACACTAGATAGTATTAGGGTATACTAGAGAGTCCGAGCGTATACTAGATAGTATTAGAGTATACCAGAGAGTCCTAGATTACACTAGATAGTATTAGAGTATACTAGAGAGTCCTAGATTACACTAGATAGTATTAGGGTATACTAGAGAGTCCTAGCGTATACTAGATAGTATTAGAGTATACCAGAGAGTCCTAGATTACACTAGATAGTATTAGAGTATACTAGAGAGTCCTAGAGTATACTAGACAGTATTAGAGTATACTAGAGAGTCCTTGATTACACGAGATAGTATTAGAGTATACTAGAGAGTCCTAGAGTATACTAGATAGTATTAGAATATACTAGAGAGTCCTAGATTACACTAGATAGTATTAGAGTATACTAGAGAGTCCTAGAGTATACTAGATAGTATTAGAGTATACTAGAGAGTCCTAGAGTATACTAGATAGTATTAGAGTATACTAGAGAGTCCTAGAGTATACTAGTGTAATAGGATTGTAATAGGAGATACACATACGAACACCTAACGCATAACGGACAGTGGAAACAAAACATAACGAACAGTACGCACGTAACAAAACAAAACATAACGAACAGTACGCACAAAACAAAACAACTTTTAAAGGGATAGGTGATATACAATTTTTATAAAAAACAGAAAACAAAATATTAATAATTTATTAATTTTATTCAACTTTATTTTGATGAAAGTATTTTAGAAGATTTAATAATTACTCCAACTGAATTTAAAGAATTTTAATTTTTTTTAAGAATTTTAATTGTTTTAAGAATTTTAATTGTTTTAAATATTTCAACATTGGATCTGATAAGATTTTTTTTTATAAAAATTGTATATCACCTATCCCTTTAAAAGTTTTACATAAAATTAGAGTATACCAGAGAGTCCTAGATTACACTAGATAGTATTAGAGTATACTAGAGAGTCCTAGATTACACTAGATAGTACTTAGATACACATAGTACTTACACTAGATAGATGTTACTTATCAATTAAAAACTATTAATTGTTGTTTTAATTGTTTTTTATTAATTGTTTTGTTTTATCCGGGGGGAGGGGAAGATTGTAATAGGATTGTAATAGGAGGTACACATACGAACACCTAACGCATAACGGACAGTGGAACGCACGTAACAAAACAAAACATAACGAACAGTACGCACAAAACAAAACAAAACATAACGAACAGTACGCACGTAACGACATTCCAACGTAAACATAAACACTCTTACAGCATCAACATCAATGTACCACCAGATGATCTTATTTACACAACGTCAGATGTGAGTACAAAAAAAAAAGAAAAAGACAATTTTCTTAATTTTTTCTTAATTTTTCTTAATTTTTTCTTGAATAAAACAAAACACTAGTTGGATTTTCGATAAAAGCTTTTGAATTTTATTTCACGAACCTGGGACGTAACAAAAATGGTGCATCGACCGGGAAATTAAACAAGGATAAACCAGGACAAAACAAGGATAAACCAGGATAAAAACAGGGATAAACCAGGATAAAACAAGGATAAACCAAGATACGACAAGGATAAACCAGGATATAAATCAGAATATCATAAAAACTAAAACAAAAATTCAATAAATAACATCAATAAATCTTCTAAAATTCATAAAAATCAATTATCAATAACAATTTCAAAAAACGTAACAATCTCACATCTGGCAAGTGTATTGAAATTATCTGGTAAGGCATTGTTTACATACATTTAAATAGTCATCATTACAGAAAACAATAAACAGGTAGAAACATGGATAGACAAGTAGCACCAATTCTTGACCCCACTAAATTAGACGAAACAAACGTTAATTTCCAATTACGAATACGAAAAAGTACAACAACAGGAAACGTAAGACAAAAAAGACAAAGGTTACAAAAACTCTTAAATAATGGACGACAAATTGACTTAACTACGCTACATAGGTTTGACATAGACAAACAACTGACGGAGTGTCAAAACTATTTGGTAAAGTTACGAAACCTAGAAAATTTAACTGAAGTAGAAAAGTATAATGCCGAAACATTTGATGATAGGCTTAATAAATTATTAACATTCATATTAACTAATAAACCAGATAAACTTGTAGGATTTCAAAATTTAAAGGGAGAATTTGATATTTGGAAACTTAATAGGTTACAAAATTTCGAAATTGAGCCTAATTTAGAACAAAACAACATAAATATTGAAAACGCACATTTAGGAAATGATTTCTTACTTGATCAACAAGAAAATTTTGGTGTTAACCATATTAATATTTTACATTCCCCAGTAATGCAAAATCCTGTTCTTAGAAACGAAACTCCTGATATATTAATACCGAATGCAGTAGGTAATCATAATCCAGCCTATTTTAATCGTGAGTTAAACTTCAATTGGACGAAAATTGCAAATCCAATTGAAAATGAATTAAAGCAATTAACTATAACTGATGGACGTGATATTGATATACTAGTACGAAATATCAAAATAATTAAACAAATTCAGAAACGCTATGCAGTAGATTTACCTTTAGTATTGTTAACTCAATTTATGACAGGCTTTACTGAACAAATTTTTGAGAATTCAATTAAAAATAATCATAATTTCGATCAATTTCATAGAGATTTAGTCAACAAATTAATAACGCCAAAAATGAAAGAAATATTAAAACTCAAATTGTTGTACCGAAATCAGTCGCAAACAGAGACACTTAATGAATACATAAAAGAAATTTTAGAACACCATGAGGTATTAAGATTAGATCTAACAGAAGGTGAGTTAATTAATATAATTTTAACCGGTTTAAATGAAGTATACGCCGCACATATAGGTATAATTGGCCAACCTCGTAACTTACAAGATTTCAATAAACTAGATACCTATGTCTATGAGAGAGTTTATGCTAGGACTCTGAATGACATCGGCGTATCTAAAATAAGTGATACGAGCGTAATACAAGATATAAATAGCATGGTACCTTCACGAGGTAAACAAAATATATTAAAAGATACAACTTACAACGCCGTTAGATCACAAATGCCTGCAACCACTTTAAAATGTTTCTATTGCCATAAATTAGGTCATATCAAACGAAATTGTAAACTTTTACAACAAAAAGGAAATAATAATGTTTCAAAAAACTAAATGTTTACAAATGTACTGACCATAAACATATGATGTGCATTTGTAAAAATAATTCAAGTAAATATTTAAAGTTGAAAGAAAATAAGTTAAATTGTAATTATTCTTTAAAAACATTACCAATAAAAATTAAAAATAACATATTTAATGCCCTTATCGATTCAGGTTCCACACATAATATTATAAATCAACAACTGTATACATTTTTAAAAAATAAAAAGGCAATTATAGAGGAAGAAAACATTAATACAATTTGTCTCACAGCTGATCGATTTCCTTTAAAAATAAATAAACAAATTTGGATTAAGGTTAATCTTCAAAAATTATCATGGAAAGTGAATTTTAAAATATTATCCAAATTACAACACCGAATAATACTCGGGATGAATTTTTTACAAACAACCCGCGCAATAGTTAACCCAACAAAATCTTTCATAACTTTTGATTGGGCAAGAGGTAAACAATTTCACTTAACCGACCTATCTCCAGAACAAATTAACAACGTGGAACAAAGTGAGTATATTAAAAATACAATTAATGATTTATGTAAAGAATTTCCTGATGTTCTTACAACTAAATTAGGTTGTACTCATGTATTGAAATACGATATTGTACTTAAAAATAATGAAATTATTAAATCTAGACCCTATCCTTTAAATCCGATAAAAACGTTTCAAATGAAACAACAAATTGACAAATTATTAAAAGATAAGGTAATTCGAGAAAGTATTTCCCCCTATTCTTCCCCAGCATTTTTAATTCCGAAACCAAACGGAACTAGTCGTCTAGTTGTAGATTATAGTCAAGTTAACCTAATAATTGATTCAGAGGCACAACCTTTGCCGAATATAAATCATGCGTTCCAATGGTTTTCCAATGCAAGATGGTTTAGTACGTTAGATTTAGCACAAGCGTACCATCAGATCCCATTGACAGAAAAATCTCGTCAAATTACTGCATTTTGTACACCAGATGGTTTGTACGAATATGAAAGGTTACCTTTTGGTTTGTCGACTGGTGCGCAAGTTTTAACTCGCCTTATGAATACATTATTCAAAAATATTAAATATAAATTTGTATTTAATTATATGGATGATATATTAATATATTCAAAAAGTTTTACAGAGCATGTTAAACATATCAAAATAGTATTGTCAATTTTACGGAAAGCTGGCATTACAGTTAATCCTGATAAAGTGACATTTGCTGTAAATGAAATACCGTTTCTCGGACATGTATTGTCGTACAAAGGAGTCTCTATAGACTCAAATAGGACACAAAAAATATTACAGTACCCACAGCCTATGACAGTAAAACAAGTACATCGATTTTGTGGTATGGTTAATTATTATGTTTTGTTTTTTATTAATTGTTTTACAATCAAAAAAAACTATTGATAGCTATTGATAACTATTGATAGTTTTTAATTGTTTTTACAATCGATAGTATTAGAGTATACCAGAGAGTCCTAGATTACACTAGATAGTATTAGAGTATACTAGAGAGTCCTAGATTACACTAGATAGTATTAGGGTATACTAGAGAGTCCTAGAATACACGAGATAGTCTTAGGGTATACTAGAGAGTCCTAGAGTATACTAGATAGTATTAGAGTATACTAGAGAGTCCTAGAGTGTACTAGATAGTATTAGAGTATACCAGAGAGTCCTAGATTACACTAGATTGTATTAGAGTATACTAGAGAGTCCTAGAGTATACTAGATAGTATAAGAGTATACTAGAGAGTCCTAGATTACACTAGATAGTATTAGAGTATACTAGAGAGACCTAGATTACACTAGATAGTAGTAGAGTATACTAGAGTAGCCCGCATGAAAATGGTCAGATGTTGACGACGTGGCCGGAGCGCTTCCCCCTGCTCCCTGCTCCCTCCAACGTTGCCACGTGCAGCAGTCAGCGAGCGATTCATTCCTGTGTTGTCTCTGAGCTTCTTTCAGTTGGTTATTAAGTGAAGTACGAGTCGCTAGCTATCATTAGTGTAATTTATGTTTGTTGAACCGTGAATTTTTACAGCGATCAGTTCAAAAATTTTGAGTGTAGGTTTTACTTGTATTTTTGTTAGACTTAATTTACTGTTTGCGTGAGTGTTTAGAGGTAGCCTAAATAATGGAAGAAACTAAGCCAATCAATGGACTCCTGGAAGACTTCAGCCCTACGATGCAGGTTTCAGACTGGGACCGATAGACACAAAAAAGCTACGTAAATGTGTAATAGGCATACCCTATCTTTTAGATCATAAAACATTGAGTGAATGAGGCGATTTTTAAAAAAATCGTAGGAGCCATTTTTGAGAAAATCGCAAAAAAGTGAAAAATTACATGAATAACTATTACTTTACTTCAGATCGACCGATTTTGATGAAAATGCTCGTGTTGGGTCCTCTAGTAGCACCTAACTAAAGTTTCAAGTTTCAACTTTATACGATGACCCGTTCTTGAGATATTTTGTTCACACACACATACACAGACCAATCGCTAAGAACATGTTTTTTGGGTTCAGGGGGTCTGAAAACGTATAGATCCGGTGAAAACTCAATTTCGAAAAATCGACATGAAAACAATCTTCTTCTTCACGTGCCATCTCCATGACGGAGGTCGGCTATCATAATGGCGATACGAATTTTGTTGACCGCTGCTTTAAAGAGTTCGTTTGAGGAGCACCTGAACCACCTTCTCAAATTACACAGCCAGGATATCCTTCTCCTTCTCCTGCCCACCGATCTTTTTCCTAATATTTTGCCTTGAATGATGAGATGCAATATTTGATACTTTGGTCCCCTCATAACATGACCAAGGTACCTTAATTTTCGTGCCTTAACTTCCACCATGAGTTCCAGCTGCTTCCCATTCTACTGAGGACCTCTTCATTCGTGACATGCTCAGTATATGAGATCCTCAACATTCTACGGTAGGTCTACAGCTCAAAAGCCTGTAGTTTCTTCTCACTGAATCTATTGAGAGTCCAAGCTTCCACACCGTACAACAGGACAGGGAACACGAAACATTTAAGGAGACGCATTCGCAATTCGAGATTTATATCTCGTGATGTTAGTACCTTCTTCATTCTGATAAAAGTAGCGCGTGCTTTCTCAATTCTAATTTTTATTTCAGCACAGTGATCACCACTGCAACACACTCGAGCTCCAAGGTACGTGTATGCATCCACTCGCTCCAGCACAACACTTCCCGCCAGAAAACAATACTTTCCCCAATATAAAAATAAACACGGAACTTTGTCGCCATAATATGATGCACCAGCAAGAGCTAAACACTATCAATTTGTTCCCGGCAAGGAAAGATTTAGTGAAACGGCACCTCCAGAGATTCAGACCTATTCAGGATAACTGCCTTATTAAACTACATGACGACGGTAGAATGAAGCTACTGCATGAATCTGAGCTTTGTGCAGGTGGGGGGGATGAAGGGGACAGACGAAGTACCAGACTGGTGTTACGTCATAACACTACAAATCATCTCATTGCTCTTCGCTGGGCAGTAGGCTGCCTAGTGCGCGACATAATTATGTGGTTGTTGTTTTCACTATTCGCTGTAGACGCGGCGACACAGAATATACGTACAGTTGAGCCATCCTAAGTTTGCTCCTACTGTAAACAAACCAAAGCCAGCTACTACAGGGTGCACGCTACACTCCACCACTTTATGGATGTCTTATTCCTAATAAGTTAACTATCTTTTAAATTATAACTACTTAAAGTGTTTAAAATATCAGTCATGGATATGATGTACGCCTAACAATGTCATTTATAAAAATACTTTTAAAAGTATTTTGTTGTTACTTTTTAATCAGCATGTACACATTTTTATATAATGTGCATGCTCAGTGACGTCATTATTTGTTTACATTTGGAGCAAACTAACAGAAGCTGGACTTTAGTTTGGATAGTACCCTTGACTACTACAAACATAATACAAGTAAAACGTTACTACTACTAACGCAATCTCTGATAGTGGTAGTGACGTAATGCATACCTATCAGCTGCACAAAGCTTGGCAACGGCCAGTACCTCGTCATGGAACTCCCACATCGGAGAGCTACGCTCCTCGCGGTGCTACCTCCCACGTACCGTCAGGGTAAGACCCTTTATAGGTCATTGGTAAGTATACTTACCACTGGCAACAAGGTAGATTTTATTTAAGAATAAGCTATGCAAATGAACCTTATTGGTGGGTATTTTATGGTGTCATAGATGTTCTCTGGTAAGCAGGCTATCCACATTTTGAAATTAGCGCGCAGTGACCATTTTCTTCGTGAGTTACACGAATGTGGTAAGAATTTATACCAGTGTACGCTGCCGCTTCGTTTTGTCGTTACTTTTGTACTGTGCTTAGAAAGTTCTAGTTTTTAACGGGGAAACAAGCATTCATGCTAATATAAACTTGAGATAAGTTATTCTATACATTTTTACTTTCTCTTGCCTATATGAATATATAGGAAGGAAAGTATTGTTTTCATATCGATTTTTAGAAATCGAGTTTTCACCGGATCTATACGTTTTCAGACCCCCTGAACCCACACAAACATGTTTTTAGCGATTGGTCTGTGTGTGTGTGAACAGAATATCTCAAGAACGGAACAACGTACGAACTTCAAACTTGAAACCTACGTTACATACCACTACCGGCCCGACACGAACATTTTCATCAAAATCGGTCAACCGGAAGTAGTAGTTTATTCGTGTAATTTTTCACTTTTTTGTGATTTTCTCAAAAACTGGTCCTACAATTTTTTTAAAAATCGCCTGGTTTACTCAATTCTTTATTCTCTACAAGATAGGGTAGGCGTCATGTTCGCTGAAATTCTTGGTAAGGCTGTTTTCACGTAAAAACAAAGTTTTTTTAAGATTACGGCTTTAATATGCAATTTAGCGAAAAAAATTATATAATAAAAGTTGTAGAGAATTTAAAAACCTACAACTTTTATTTCAAACATTTTTTTTTGTATAACGCTTCGTTTAGCAGTAATTAGCAATTTTCTGTTTTTTTTGTCACGAAAACGTGTGAAAAATCGATTTTTTTAAGATTTCGGCCTTAGTATGCATTTTATACTCGTAATAAAAGTGTATATAATCGAATTTATAGAAAATTAAAAGATCTGCAACTTTTATTTAGAACATTTTTCTCTACGGGGCCTAGTTTAGCGTGAAAGAGTGATTTCCCGTATTTTTAAGCCAAACTGAGGTTGATTTTCATTTTGCGTCTTTCACTCATGATTAAAATAAGGTTATGTTTATTGAGGTTAGTTTTTTGTTTATTTCTAATGTTTTATTACTAATATTAGGTTTATTGTTAATTATTTATATTGGCAAGAGAAAGTTGTGTGAGTATTTCACACCAGATTTTTCTGTTATAAAAATTAGCATTCTTACCACTAAACATTATGTGATTTTTATTTCAATAAACGTTCCTTGGTAAGTATAGGGCTACTTACCAGGGCTTAACATAAAAACAGAGTAATATCTTAGACTACTGTTATGGCCCTAGAAATACATTATTCAAGTCCCTGTACAGAAACATTTAACCTTTCACAACATATAGATTTTCGCCCGTAGTGCTGCCCTGTTGTTGTTTAGGTCAACAGCCGAAAAGCTGGTTTGAACCTGTAGAGGCTTTACTAAGTAAAACCAAGTCAGGTGGTTTACCATTGCCTTCCTCACTGAATGGAAAAGTACACTTATCAGCATGCCGGGCCCTCTGAAAAGCACATATTTTCCACTCTGCAAAAGACACCTCCACTTCATTCACCACAGAGTCTGGCTGTATAATGAAATTCATCACTCTAAGAGGAGATAACTCTGATTAGTGTCACAATACACCTCTACCTCTTCTGTTCTTAAATGATTCAGTCATTTAATTGGGTGACCACGTGATAAGAAACACAACTACGAGGGGGTACCCAAAAGTATCCGGAATAGCTCTGCTGTGGGCGGAGCTTGTGCAGTACAAATTCCCGCCACTAGGCTGCTTGTAGCGCTACTCATTGCCAGTTCAATGCATTTTGTTCGTTGATCTAGCTTGTCCTGTTCTCGTGCAGTGATTGTTCTCGCTAGTGCTGTTTTGTGCTCGTGTCGTTTTTCATGATGGCAAGTTTTAATGAACAACGTGCGGCTGTGAAATTTTGCTTCTTGCTCGGTAAAAACGCCGCGGAAACAGTTGTAATGTTGAACACAGCTTACAAAGACGACGCTATTGGAAAAACCCAAGTGTACGAGTGGTTTTTGCGCTTTAAAAATGGCGACATGTCGATTGAGAACAAACCTCGTTCTGGACGACCGTCGACTTCCCGAACAGACGAAAATGTTGTGAAAGTGAAAGAAATTGTACGAACAAACCGACGACAGACCATTGACCAAATATCACAGGTTAGTGGGTTATCTTGGAGCTCAGTCCAACGCATTTTAACAGAAGACTTGACAATGAAAAGAGTCGCTGCCAAGTTTGTGCCTCGGGTTCTGACAGACACTCAAAAGGAACGTCGAATTGAAACGTGTAGTGATTTGAAACAACAGCTTGAAACTGATCCAGATTTCATGTCAAAGATCATTACGGGTGACGAGTCTTGGCTATGGGTACGACCCAGAAACCAAACAACAATCCAGTCAATGGAAGACTTCATTATCACCCCGACCAAAAAAAAGTCGTCAAGTCAGATCGAACATCAAAACAATGCTGATTTGTTTTTTTGATGTGAGGGGAATTGTTCATTCAGAGTTCGTTCCACCAGGCCAGACGGTAAATCAAGCTTTTTATCTTGAAGTGTTAAGAAGACTACGAAACAGCATTCGTCGTAAAAGACCTAATTTGTGGCAGACAGGGGACTGGTTTTTCCACCACGAGAACGCGCCTGCACACACGGCAATCTCGGTTACCCAGTTTTTGGCGAAAAACGGCATGGTTTTGCTACCACACGCACCGTACTCACCCGATCTGGCTCCGTGTGATTTTTTCTTGTTCCCACGCATGAAAAGGGGCATGAATGGTCTCCGAATTCACAACGTTGATGATGTCAAGAAAAAAACGACGGATGAGCTGGCAGCCATCACTGAAGAGGAGTACAAAAAATGTTTTGAACAGTGGAAGCACCGGTGGGACAAATGTATTAGTTGTAATGGAGAGTATTTTGAAGGGGATAAGGTTCTTTTGTAAAAAAATTAAAAATAAATAGTTTTAAAAAATAATTTTGGTTTCTTTTGGGTACCCCCCTCGTTATTTTAGCCCTGCAACTAACAGATTGAGTGTAAATAATTTAACACTCCACCTGTCTGTCTGTTAAGGGCAGAGTACTGCCCTATAGAGGGTTAAAAGAAGGTTGTGGTGGTAACTTACATGGTGTGTGTCAGAACGTTCTACGTCGCATTCATATAACATCTGAGAACTTTCCCCTTTTATAGGTACTGTTTCTGTCCATGACTGTCCATGACTTCGAGTCGTTCTTGAAAAAAGGGAGGCAGCACCAGTTCTTTTGCAGGAATTGCCACACCTCGTTTGAAGGTACACCTGTTAACATCAAACCAACAATCACAAATAACAGTCACATTAATCCGGAAGAAATCGGACTAGACGATGTCCGGACTAAACGGAATTAGTCTAAAATTTCAGGTAATACAAGTTTAAGGAATTAGTCTAAAAATTCAGGTAATACAAGTTTAAGATGGGTAAAACGTTTTTTTAAATTTATGTTCTCAATATAATTTATACCCTCAACAGCAGGCAGGTAAAGTCCAGCCTCTCTTAGTTTGCTCCTAATGTAAACAAATAATGACGTCACTGAGCATGCGCATTATATCAAAATGTGTACACGCTGGTTAAAAAGTAACAACATAATACTTTGAAAAGTATTTAAATACAAAATACTTTTAAAAGTATTTTTTTATATGAAATCGTTAGGCCTACATTATATCATGACTAATGTTTTTAGTACTTTCAGTACTTATAATTTAAAAAATAGTTAACTTAATAGGAATACGACATCCGTTAAGTGGCAGACTCTAGCGTGCACCCTGCAGTAGGTGGCTTTTGTTTGTTGACACTAGGAGCAAACTAACAACGGCTCAACTGTAAAGTGTTTAATTATTTACACTCGATCTGCCAGTTCTACGGCTACAAAACATAGTTCTCTCCCTCTCCAGTGGCGGTCCTAGCGGGTGGGCCCGGGCCCACCCATTTTTACTTTCTCTTGCCTATATGAATATATAGGAAGGAAAGTATTGTTTTCATGTCGATTTTTCAAAATCGAGTTTTCACCGGATCTATACGTTTTCAGACCCCCTGAACCCAAAAAACATGTTTTTAGCGATTGGTCTGTGTGTGTGTGTGTGTGTGTGTGTGTGAACAGAATATCTCAAGAACGGAACATCGTACGAACTTGAAACTTGAAACTTAAGTTACGTACCACTACCGGACTCGACACGAACATTTTCATCAAAATCGGTCAACCGGAAGTGGTAGTTTATTCGTGTAATTTTTTACTTTTTTGCAATTTTCTCAAAAACTGGGTACGATTTTTTTAAAAATCGCCTGGTTTACGCAATTTTTTATTCTCTACAAGATAGGGTAGGCGTCATGTTTGCTGAAATTCTGGGTGAGGCTGTTTTCACGAAAAAACGTTATTTTTTTAAGATTACAGCTTTAATATGCATTTTAGCGCAAAACTTTATATAATAAAAGTTGTAGAGAATTAAAAATTCTACAACTTTTATTTCAAACAATTTTTTGTATAACGCTTAGTTTAGCGGTAATTTGCGATTTTCTGTTTTTTTTCTCACAAAAATGTGTGAAAAATTGATTTTTTTAAGATTTCGGCCTTAGTATGCATTTTACGACAAAAGTGTATATAATTTAATTTATAGAAAATTAAAAGATCTACAACTTTTATTTAAAGCATTTTTCTCTACAGAGCCTAGTTTAGAGAGAAAGAGTGATTTTCCGTATTTCTAAGCCAAACTGAGGTTGATTTTCATTTTGCATCATTCACTCATGATGAAAATAAGGTTATGTTTTTGAGGTTAGTTTTTTGTTTATTTCTAATATTTTATTATTAATGTTAGGTTTATTGTTAATTATTTGCATTGGCAAGAGAAAGTTGTGCGAGTGTTTCACACCAGACTTTTAATATGACTTGACTGAAACTATAAAACAACGGGGATTTTTATTCACAACAAGATTGAAAACAATAATGGTTACGATATTTTACGTATCGCAAATGAGACGAATTAAACCTTATCTACGGGCATCTATGGCAGGGCAAAGACTTAGTAACCTGGCGATTGTATCCATAGAAAGAGAGTCAAGTTTTCCTTTAATGTCGGATCCAAATCCAGTTGTGGACGAATTTGCAGCTCAAAAAGGAAGACGGCTACAGTTCAGTTTGTTTTAAAGTAAACAATAATCGAGAGTTGACTAGTTTATGTGTTATTATTTCTTCATAATTTTGACCAACATCCAACATAAGGGATTTTGACTTGATTTTTATATTTTCAAACTGTTTTTGTAACTCATGTACTGTATTCAAAGTGTTCAATTTAGTAAATTTCTTATAAAAATTACAAGGTTGTGTTTGTTTATTCAATATTAATCCTGAAATAAAGATATAATGGACTCAATTAGTTATCTACATGTATTCAATTTATAAAATCATAGACAAATATATATACAGTAAAACCTCTCTAATTCGTCACTCTCTAATTCATCACCTTCTATAATTCGTCAGCCCTCCCCAGTTCATTATAGGAAAATATTTCTGCAGAGTTTGATATTTTCCAAAAATGAAACGCAGGTTCAAGAACTTTGGAAAAAGTATACAATCAAAGATGCTATATATAACATATCACAAGCATGGCATAACATTTCGAAAACAACACTTAAGTCTTGTTGGAACAATCTGTGGGCTGACCGAGAAGAAACTAGTAGCATCCGTTCTTACAATGAAACAAACAATGTCTTATCAGAATTAAAAGAAGTGTGCCAGAGTATACCTGTGACTAAAAATATTACCGACGAGCAATTAGTTGAATGGATAGAGCAAGATGCTAACGAACTTGGGTATGAGATTTTAAGTGACAAAGAAATTGTGGCCTACGTTCAAAACAAAGATTCACCTGTTGAGGAAGATAGCAACGAAGAATATGTTTCAAGCCCTGAAAATATTGGTACGAATCGAGAAATAGAAGGAATGCTGACTAAGAATATCGAATGGTATGAGAGACAGAAAGAAGCAGAGTTATCAAAATTAATTGTAATACGACAAATTCGCCAGTTGGCTGTGGAAAAAGAAAAGAACTCGTTGGTAGAAAAGAAGATAACCCACTTTTTCAAGAAATAAATTTGGCATTTTACATACATACATACATATTAGTGTAATTAAGTAACGTTTTTTAAATTTTAAAGTGATTTTTTGTAGTGTTAAGTGATACATAGTTTAAGATTTGTTCACCGATTTTGCAAATGTATACTTTTTCGATTGTAATTTTATATTCGGTAACGTGTACTGTGTTGTGCGTTCTACAAATTAGAAAATGTAAGTACAACCATATACAGAATTTCTGAAGTAGTACAAAACTAGATACGTAGACTAATACAAATTTACTGTAGTTATAGGACTTAGAATTACTTATTGTGTTTATCGTTAATGTAAGTTTCATTTATGTAATTCGACTTTACTGGAACTAATATACGTACGAGTATGTTATTTATTAACCGTTCATAGCAAATTCCATAATTCGTCACTTTCTGTATTTCGTCACTCCTTCGGTCCCGAACGAGACGAATTAGAGAGGTTCCACTGTATATATATATATATATATATATATATATGTTTTACATAGGTAAAAATCTGGTGTGAAACACTCACACAACTTTCTCTTGCCTATGCAAATAATAAACAATAAACCTAAAATTAGTAATAAAACATTAGAAATAAAAAAAAAACTAACCTCAAAAACATAACCTTATTTTAATCATGAGTGAAAGACGCAAAATGAAAATCGACCTCAGTTTGGCTTAGAAATACGGAAAATCACTCTTTCACGCTAAACTAGGCTCTGTAGAGAAAAATGCTTTCATTAAAAGTTGTAGATCTTTTAATTTCCTATAAATTTAATTATACACACTTTTGTCGTAAAATGCGTACTAAAGCCGCAATCTTAAAAAATCGATTTTTCACACGTTTTCGTGAGAAAAAATCAGAAAATCGCTAATTACTGCTAAACTAAGCGTTATACAAAAAAATGTTCGAAATAAAAGTAGAATTTTAAATTCTCTACAACTTTTGTTATATAAATTTTTGCGCTAAAATGCATATTAAAGCCGTAATCTTAAAAAAACAACGTTTTTACGCGAAAACAGCCTCACACAGAATTTCAGCAAAAATGGCGCTTACCCTATCTTGTAGAGAATAAAAAACTGAATAAACCAGGCGATTTTAAAAAAAATTGTACGACCAGTTTTTGAGAAAATCGCAAAAAAGTGAAAAATTACACGAATAAACTACTACTTCCGGTCGACCGATTTTAATGAAAATGTTCGTGTCAGGTCCGGTAGTGGTATGTAACTTAAGTTTCAAGTTTCAAGTTCGTACGATTTTCCGTTCTTGAGATATTTTGTACACACACACACACACACAGACCAATCGCTAAAAACATGTTGTTTGGGTTCAGGGGGTCTGAAAACGTATAGATCCGGTGAAAACTCGATTTCTTCAAATGGAGATGAAAACAATACTTTCTTTCCTATATATTCATATAGGCAAGAGAAAGTAAAAATTAACATATAAATATATAAGTGGGGCCGCCACTGGTTCTCTCTCTAATGATATGGTCACCCAATTACGAGATATGAGTGAACCAATGATTTAAGAATAGAAGAGGTACTGGTTGAGTCGCAGCTGGGTGTAGTTGCGGGCTGAAGGGTAAAGGGGAGGTATAATAAATGAGTGATGCATTCTGGGAGAACGATTGTTCTATTACTCTGATACATACATTCGAATTCGTATGGCGCTCAGCTTTGGGGTACATCCAGCAGATCCAATTTAGAAATGATACAACGCTTCCAAAATAAAGTATTAAGATGGACGAGTAACGCTGGGTGGTTTATAAGAAACTCGGAAATACATGACCATAACAGAAGAGATAAGAGAGCTGAGCCTCCGGTACCAGCTAAGATTAAACAATCACCAGAACCACCTGGCATTAAATTTACTGGACAACCTTTGAGGAAACGAAGCGCCTCAAAAGACATCACATCCTCCACTTAGACCAACGATTTTAATACATACACCACTCATCCTCATCACCACTTTTTAATCTAAAGTGAAATTTCAAAATTTTATTTATTTTACTTTTTTATTGTTAACTTCTTTTGCATTGTTTTTGCTAATTTTGTAACTTTACAACATTTCTTAGTTTTTATTAACTTTATTTTCAAATTTTATTTAGTTGAAGTGAGAGCAAAGGCTGTCTACTTCACTCACGTAAGTCTAGTTCTTGTAGAATGATTTGCTTAAAGCCACATTGTAAGGCTGATTGTAAATAAATACGTTAAAAAAAAAAAAAACATTCGTATTCAAACTTTCCCTATTTCACATATTTGTTTCCCCACCGGGTTGGTCTAGAGGTAAAGTCGTCGCCAAAATCAGCTGTTTAACAGCTGATTTTCGGAGACGAAGGTTCCTGGTTCAAATCCTTGTAAAGGTAGTTACTTTTATACGGATTTGAATGGTAGACAGTGGTTACCGGTATACTTTGATTAATGGTTGGGGTTCAATTAACCATACTCTCTCAGGAATGGTCGGCCTGAGTCTGTACAAGACTACACAGTCTCATTTACACGTCATACATATCATCCTCATCTGATTGGGTCATGGGGTTGCTTATTGTTCTCAATTGAACAGATTGCAACGTACACATATTAGGGATATAAAAAAACATATTTGTTTGTATTTATTACAATTATTTATTTACATGTTTTGATATAAAATGGTAAGTTAAATATTATGAATCCGACCAAGTTAATAACCCCTTGAGGTATTTGTTAAATTAATGCGCCGGATTATAAGAATATTTTCTTTTATAGTTCAGCCGCTCTAAGTTTGCTCCTACTGTCAACAAACCAAAACCAGCTACTACAGGGTGCACGCTAGAGTCCGTGACTTTACGGATGTCGTATTCCTATTAAGTTATCTATTTTTTAAATTATAAGTGCTGAAAGTACTAAAAACATCAGTCGTGATATGATGTAGGCCTTACAATTTAATTTATAAAAATACTTTTAAAAGTATTTTGTATTTAAATACTTTTGAAAGTATTTTGTTGTTAGTTTTTAATCAGCGTGTACACATTTAGATATAATGCGCATGCTCAGTGACGTCATTATTTGTTTACATTTGGAGCAAACTTAGAACGGCTGAACTGTAGTCTAGTTAGTACACTCTACCACTACAAATACACCAGCTGTGAAACACTACTAACTCATTCGTTCTCCCACTACTATAACAACTCACTCCATTCCTCCCAACTGCACGGAGGTGCGACTCAAGGAGAACACGTGTAAAACACACTAGTAATAAAATTTATAGGAAATTAAATGATCTACAACTTTTATTTAGCGCATTTTTTTTGTACAGTGCCTGAATCCTGAATCCTGGTTGAGAGGGCCAAGAAGCCCTATGATGGCGACATCGTGTTAAGGAACACCTGGTCGCTCGGGGAACAATATAACAGAATAATTGCAACCTCAAGAAATTTAGGGGGAATTTTATAGTTTAAATAGGAAATAGGATTCTGGTTCGTGAGACATTGGAACTGGGACTTGAAAGGAGGTAATTCATTTTTAGAAGTTATCTGTGGAAAATTTAAAGTAAGGGACAAGTGGGTTTAAGAGCAGCTCTTTTATTTTATTTTATATTTCAGTGGCCTTTTTCAGTTTTGTGGGAGTCCTATTATCTTGGTGAGGGGAAGGCATGCATTTTACTGAACGTGGACTAAAGATATAATTTAAGGTAGGGGTTTGTTTATGATTTCAGGGGAGACGGAAAGGATAGAGTTTGGCATAATCACCGGCCTTTTTATTTTCTGAGTGTTTACTAATTTAAAATGGCGGCTCTTTTCACCGTAGTGGAGTGATTATGCATAGGAACATGGGGACAACTACCAACTGGGGGGAGTGAGTCATACAAGTAGAAGGGGCATGGGCAAATAAGAGGAATACAGGGCGGAATAAAAATGTGGCAACTCTAAATTTTGTTAAGTGGGTCATACTGGAATTTAGATAAAGTCGTGGAATAAAGTCTTTGTACAGTGCCTAGTTTAGCGTGAAAGAGTGATTTTCCGTATTTTTAATTAAGCCAAACTGAGGTAGACTTTCATTTTGAGTTTTTCATGTATGATTAAAATTAGATTATGTTTATTAGGTAGGTTAGTTTTTTGTTTATTTGTAATGTTTTATTACTAATTTTAGGTTTATTGTTAATTATTTGCATTGGCAAGAGAAATTTGTGTGAGCGTTTTACACCAGATATTTAAGTTTAAAACATGGGCTACTTACAATGCTACAGTGGTTCCAACAGGCGTGTTTGGTTTTAACAGCTTTGTTCTGATAAAATATATCTCCAAGCTAGAAAAAAGGTACAATAACAATATTACTATATGTTGTTGTTTAGGTCAACAGCCGAAAGGCTGGTTTGAACCTCTAGAGGTTTTACTAAGTAAAAACGAGGAGTGGAGGTGGTTTACCATTACCACAACTCACTGAGTGGAAAAGTACGCTTATCAGCATGCCGGGCCCTCTGAAAAGCACATATTTTCCACTCTGTAAATGACACCTTCACTTCATTCACCACAGGGTCTGGCTGTACAATGAAATTCATTACTTTCAGAGAAGATAACTCTGATTAGTGTCTTTTACACCTCTACCTCTTCTGTTCTTAAATAGTTCAGTCATATAATTGGCTGACCACGTGATAAGAAACAGAACTATTTATTTTAGCCCTGCAACGAACAGATTGAGTGTAAATAATCTGACACTCCACCTGTCTGTTATGGGCAGGTTACTATATACAGTGAGGTAACGAAAACGCCTTTTGCATATTATGGATGGGCTGTGAGGAAGGGAAGAGAAATGTGACAGTGCTGCCAACCTCAACAATGAGACACTACCTTTTACTACCGTCCAATTGCACCAATTTAACCACATGTTGCCTTTCAATTAAATACACTTCGTTGTGACGTGCACTTTTTCTACAGTCCAGCCTTTCTTAGTTTGCTCCTAATGTAAACAAATAATGACGTCACTGAGCATGCGCATTAAATCAAAATGTGTACACGCTGATTAAAAAGTAACAACAAAATACTTTCAAAAGTATTTAAATACAAAATACTTTTAAAAGTATTTTTATAAATGAAATTGTTAGGCGTACAATGATATCATGACTGATGTTTTACGTACTTTAAGTAGTTATAATTTAAAAAATATTTAACTTAATAGGAATACGAGATCCGTAAAGTGGGAGACTCGAGCGTGCACCCTGTAGTAGGTAGCTTTTGTTTGTTGACACTAGGAGCAAACTAACAACGGCTCAACTGTAGTATGTTTTTACTTTCTCTTGCCTATATGAATATATAGGAAGGAAAGTATTGTTTTCATGTCGATTTTTAGAAATCGAGTTTTCACCGGATCTATACGTTTTCAGACCCCCTGAACCCGAAAAACATGTTTTTAGCGATTGGTCTGTGTGTGTGTCTGTGTATACAAAATATTTCAAGAACGGAACGTCGTACGAACTTGAAACTTGAAACTTAAGTTACATAGGCCTACTACTACCGGACCCGACACGAACATTTTCATCAAAATCGGTCAACCGGAAGTAGTAGTTTATTCGTGTCATTTTTCACTTTTTTGCGATTTTCTCAAAAACTGGTCCTACGAGTTTTTTAAAAATCGCCTGGTTTACTCAATTTTTTGTGCTCTACAAGATAGGGTAGGCGTCATGTTTGTTGAAATTCTGGGTGAGGCTGTTTTCACGTAAAAACATAGTTTTTTTAAGATTACGGCTTTAATATGCATTTTAGCGCAACAATTTATATAATAAACGTTGTAGAGAATTTAAAAACCTACAACTTTTATTTTAAACATTTTTTTTGTATAACGCTTAGTTTAGCGGTAATTAGCGATTTTCTGTTTTTTTCTCACGACAACGTGAGAAAAATCAATTTTTTTAACATTTCGGCCTTAGTATGCATTTTACAACAAAAGTGTATATAATTAAATTTGTAGAAAATTAAAAGATCTACAACTTTTATTAATAGCATTTTTCTCTACAGAGCCTAGTTTAGAGAGAAAGAGTGATTTTCCGTATTTCTAAGCCAAACTGAGGTTGATTTTCATTTTGCGTCTTTTACTCATGATTAAAATAAGGTTATGTTTATTGAGGTTAGTTTTTTGTTTATTTCTAATATTTTATTAATAATGTTAGGTTTATTGTTAATTATTTGCACTGGCAAGAGAAAGTTGTGTGAGTGCTTCACACCAGATTTTTAGATTTGGATTATAACGGTAAAGACTTTTAAGCGCATGCGTAGTCATGCCATATATCTCCCTCTCACTCGCTCGGCTATAAGACATTAGTTGGTCTTATACCCATACTGACACAGGTTATGTCCACTTTGCTAAAATATCTGGTGTGAAACACTCACACAACTTTCTCTTGCCAATGCAAATAATTAATAATAAACCTAACATTAATAATAAAATATTAGAAATAAACAAAAAACTAACCTCAATAAACATAACCTTATTTTAATCATGTGTGAAAAACGGAAAATGAAAATCAACCTCAGTTTGACATAAAAATACGGAAAATCACTCTTTCTCACTAAACTAGGCTCTGTAGTGAAAAATGCTATAAATAAAAGTTGTAGATCTTTTAATTTTCTATAAATTATATTATATACACTTTTGTCGTAAAATGAATTCTAAGGCCGAAATCTTAAAAAAATCGATTTTTCACACGTTACGTGAGAAAAAAACAGAAAATCGCAAATTACCGCTAAACTAAGCGTTGTAAAAAAAATTGTTTGAAATAAAAGTTGTAGGATTTTAAATTCTCTACAATTTTTATTATATAAATTGTTGCGCTGAAATGCATATTAAAGCCGTAATCTTAAAAAAACTATGTTTTTACGTGAAAACCGCCTCACCCAGAATTTCAGCAAACATGGCGCCTACCCTATATTGTAGAGAATAAAAAATTGAGTAAACCATGCTATTTAAAAAAAAATCGTAGGACCAGTTTTTGAGAAAATCACAAAAAAGTGAAAAATTATACGAATAAACTACTACTTCCGGTTGACCGATTTTGATGAAAATGTTCGTGTCGGGTCCGGTAGTAGTAGGCCTATGTAACTTAAGTTTAAAGTTTCAAGTTCGTACGATATTCCGTTCTTGAGATATTTTGTATACACATACATACACACATACACACACACACACACACACACACACAGAGAGAGAGACCAATCGCTAAAAACATGTTTTTTGTGTTCAGGGGGTCTGAAAACGTATAGATCCGGTGAAAACTCGATTTCTTAAAATGGAGGTGAAAACAATACTTTCCTTCCTATAGATTCATATAGGCAAGAGAAAGTAAAAATGAATACAACGTGATGTATGCCTATATCTACTTACTCGTCTTCCTTCTTTATCTGTTGTAGTGTGTAATCATTTGCGTTATTAGCAATGCGTATCCTGAAACGAACAACACAAACGCCCATTTAGTAATCTGTTAAAGTCCATAAAGGTAGAAACAGACTACTATCACGTCATGTGAGGTCACGTGATATTACGTTCTGTCACGTGACAAGCGAAAAGTGTGGTCCATTGTTGTACATGGTTCTCTTATGTATCAGGTTCACACTGAAATCACCTCACGCGTATCACGCCACGTCACTCACCTCATCCGTGATATCACGTTTTCATTTTCTGTTCGTTTGACATATTTTGACAAACGTGAGCTCACAGGCCAAAATTAAACACGCACTGAGTAATATGGTGCTATCGGCAGAAATTGATAACTCTGCAATTTCAACGCTGCAATCTGGCAGTATTGGAATCATAACTACACCAACAGCTAACGGAGAAGACGCTGTATCGTATTCTTCCGAAAATAATGCGGAAACACCTACGCTACTACAACTGGTATCTCTGCCTTCAGCAGAATACCAATAAAATAAAATATAATTATTAATAATTTCAATAAAAATAAATTAAGTAAAATTATTAGTGTTTGCTCAATTTTTTTCTTACTTTAAACAAACACCTAATCTTTCTTCAGTTGTGATGGCTTCACGGAGTTGGGTATTTTGTTTCCTTACATCATTTTTAATAAGGTCATGAACAAAATCAAATTCTTTCATTGTCATTCTAAAATACATTCAAAAACGTTTCGGATCCTACGTAATTCTGGTACTAGTCGTTGAAATTCACCCAGTTGTTTCCTTCTCTTGTTAATATCGTGTACCCATATTCTCTTTGATTTCATGCTAATATTTCTGCATTTAATAAAAGAGCCGCATTTTCCAGTTCTTCTTCCCATTCAGAAGAACTACTTGACAGAAGTTATACTATGTATAAAACTGATTTCACAAAATTCATGCGGAAGAGAAACGATCGAGTGCGCTTGTCACGTGACAGTAGTGTGCTTGTAAACGTGATGTCACGTTTCAGATATGGTACAGTGACATGACGTGACGTGATGTGAGTTCGCGTGACGTGTAGCAGTCTGTTCCTACCGTAAGAAACAATTTGGTGTGAAGCACTCACACGACTTCCTCTTGCCAATACTACAAACAATGACAAATACTGTATAACCTAACATTAGTAAATAAAACATTAGAAATAAACAAAAACCTAACTTCAAAAAACATAACCTTATTTTAATCATGAGTGAAAGACTCAAAATGAAAATTAACCTCAGTTTGGCTTTAAAAATACTGAAAATCACTCGTTCACGCTAAACTAAGCTTTGTAGAGAAAAATATTTTTTTAAATAAAAGTTGTAGATCTTTTAATTGCTTATTAATTTGATTACTTCACTTCGTCTTAAGTATCGTAAAATGCATCCTAAGGCCGAAATCTTACAAAAATAGATTTTTCACACGTTTTCGTGAGAGAAAAAACAGAAAAACATTTAATCGCAGAAAATCGCCAGTTATGTGTAAAGTGCCAACGTCCGGATGACCGAATCTTTACAAAAATAACAGCTGTTTTTAAACAAAAATTAATGTAGGCCTAATAATGTATTTTAAGACCGCCTTCCTCCGTGGTGTAGGCCCTAGCGCGCTAGCCTACAAAGCGGAAAGTCTCGAGTTCTATTCCCGGCTAGGGTCTGGAAATTATGAAACGTTAAAACCACCGTTACGATACCAAAACCGACAGAAGTCGCAAATGACCAAGCTGTCGATGTTACTTTAAATACAGTAACCATAAAATGCATTTTGAATTTTTTCCAGTGTTAAAACGATTTATGAACACAATATAAATTAATTAATTTTTAACGGGAAATTTTATTTTTCTTTAACGTTGAAAGTTTGATTGGCAATGGCCGGCTTGCGCCTGCAAATTTAGTCAAAATAAGGGTTGGCACTTTTTGTACATCCTTACACAAATTATTAGGCACTTTAAAATCAAACTTTCAAAAATTGTTTGGACACTGAAAGGGTTAACACAGCCTAAAAAAGGGTTCTTCAAACCTAAAAAAACGTATTTTTATGCACAGATTTGTCCGTTTTTCATTGGATATTACAAAAACTACTGGAGATATGGTTCTGGAACTTATTTTATTCAATTTTTCGGGTCGAAATACATAAGAAACCACCAAATCTACTCATTAAATTGGGTTCCTATACCTCTAGGATGACTTTATTTAGGCGTACGTTCTGAACCCAGGGCGAAATCTTTCGCTAGCCGTAACTCGCTAACGAAGCGTTTCCGAACCCATGTTTATATAAACTTTTTTCATTATTTTGATGAGAGGAAACCACCTTAGAAGTTTGTCGGAGTCCTCGTGAGACACCCTGTATATTTATATAGGCAAGAGAAAGCAAAAAATCTGGTGTGAAACACTCACACAACTTTCTCTTGCCAATGCAAATAATTAACAATAAACCTAACATTAGTAATAAAACATTAGATATAAACAAAAAACTAACCTCAATAAACGTAACATAATTTTAATCATATATTATGAAAGACGCAAAATGAAAATCGATCTCAGTTTGCCGTAAAAATACGGAAAATCACTCTTTCACGCTAAACTAGACTCTGTAGAGAAAAATGCTAGAATATAAAAGTTGTAGATCTTTTAATTTCCTATAAATTTTATTATGTACACTTTTGTCGTAAATTGCATACTAAGGCCGAAATTTAAAAAAAATACATTTTTTACACGTTTTTGTGAGAAAAAAACAGAAAATTGCTAATTACCGCTAAACTAAGTGTTATACAGAAAATGTTTGCATTAAAATTTGTAGGATTTTAAATTCTCTACATTTTTACTTTCTCTTGCCTATATGAATATATAGGAAGGAAAGTATTGTTTTCATGTCGATTTTTCGAAATCGAGTTTTCACCGGATCTATACGTTTTCAGACCCCCTGAACCCAAAAAACATGTTTTTAGCGATTGGTATGTGTGTGTGTGTGTGTGTGTGTGTGTGTCTGTGTGTGTGTGTGTAAACAGAATATCTCAAGAACGGAACATCGTACGAACTTGAAACTTGAAACTTAAGTTACATACCACTACCGGACGCGACACGAACATTTTCATCAAAATCGGTCAACCGGAAGTAGTAGTTTATTCGTATAATTTTTCACTTTTTTGCGATTTTCTCAAAAACTGGTCCTACGATTTTTTTTAAAATCGCCTATTTTACTCAATTTTTTATTCTCTACAAGATAGGGTAGGCGCCATGTTTGCTGAAATTCTCGGTGAGGCTGTTTTCACGTAAAAACGTTTTTTTTTTAAGATTACGGCTTTAATATAAATTTTAGAGCAAAAATGTATATAATAAAAGTTGTAGAGAATTTAAAACCCTACAACTTCTGTTTCAAACATTTTTTTGTATGACGCTTAGTTTAGCAGTAATTAGCGATTGTAAAGTTTTTGACTTTACTATTCCAAATTTTCGACTTTTGTTGGAAATCTCCCTAGACCCTTGGAGTTGATCAAATTTTGTCTTTTTAAAATAATTAAAATGGTGTTTTTTTTTTCTTTATTCGTTAAGGAAGAAAAATATTATTTTATTATGAATAAAAGTTTGTAATTTTACATAACGTATTTCTTTTCAATAATTTTTATTATTTCATAAAGAAATCACGTTTTATTAGTTTATTCTAGTTGGTTTTATTGCACATGTTTTTACATCGCGTTTTCTCGTGGGAAATAAGGAGGTCTAAAGGCCTATTTTCGTTTCTCACTGTTTAAAGCCCTTATTTTGCAATTCCAGAGCCTGGGAACAGTTTTTCAGTTCCACCTCTACGTACTTTTTGTAGAGGGGCCTACAGTTACTTCAGCACTTTTTGCGGCCAATTAACGTGTTTGTTTTACGCCGGTTTGCCAACGCCTTTCATAACGGCTAGTTTGATTGGTTTTCCCCCCTCCGTACGCCGGTAATTAGCGCCCCGGTCAGCCGTGTGTGTGCAGAAAATCGTCTGAGTGTTGTTTCTATTGTGTACGCGAAAAGTTGTACTCCTAAGGTGCCGTGATTGGATACTCACTAAAAAAAGGTAATTTTCTTTAATTTTCTTATGTCTTCCAATTAAGCTAAAAAAGAAAATGAAAAAATGAAGAAAAGAAAAAAAATAACCTTTTTTTTTAACCATTTAAATGGAAAACATTAAAAAAATAATAATTAAATGATAGTAAATAAATAAAGTTTCATGTAGAATTAGTAAAATCATTTAGCTTTTTTTAATTAAATAATAATAATAATTATATTAAAAATAATAATAATGGGCTAATAATAAGAATGATAATAATTAAATGATAATAAACAAATAAAGTTTCATGTAGAATTAGTAAAATCATTTAGTTTTTTTTTAATTAAATAATAGTAATAATGATAATAATAATATAAAAAATAATAATAATGGGCTAAAAAACTAGAACAAAATTTTAATTGTAAAATGTTAAAATTTTTAATTTAAATACTTTAAGTACGTTAACATTATGTAAGTATAAAAAAAAACTTTAAATTAAATACTTTAAATGCATTTAAAATATCTAAATATTAAAAAATAATTAACAAAAATAATTTAATTCTGTTATCTAAATATTAAAAATAATTAAAATTCTGTTATTTAAATATTAAAGATAATAAACAAAATAATTTAATTCTGTTCAAATTTAAAAAAAAAGAGAAATATTATTTTAATTAAACATGTTATTAAACTAAAATTCGTCTCTTGTTTTTTATTTTAAAAAAAATATTTTCCTGTTGTGTTAGATTAGTTCTAGAAATAAGTTTTCAGATAGATGTGCTGCAACATTTAATTATATTCATAATGGGAGATACTTGAATGAACGTTACACAGTACAGTTATAACGATTCTGGGTACTGTTATAAAGATTCTGTACCTACCAAATTTATTTTTGAATCTCCATATTAAACACTCCACCGTGTTTGCTTATTTATAAAAAAAAAACAAAGGTATATGTCTTGGGGAATTTACTGAAATTACTTATTTCTCCAAGATTTATTCACCAATGACTTTGTATGGTGATTTTTATAAAGTTGCAATATGTTTTGGTTACAAAGTTTATTTTCACTGTCTAAAAGGAGTCCGTAATCCGACAACCGTCGTACCTTCTCGCAAACCACAAAGCGAGAACAGTGGCTCTTAAGAGAAATCTGAGCTGATATTACACAGTAACAACTAGAAACATTGTTTTGATTCTCCAATCAAAACTTCCCCCAAAACATTTTTTTTTTTAAATTCCTTCGTAGGAAATTTCAGGGTCTTGGACGTTGGGCCGTTCTACGACGTCCTGGTGGAGGCAACCTTTAATATAGATTAATTTAAAACAGGTAAGTGGTTGAGTGAAATTTACAGGTTATTATTGCCGCTGTATGGAGTAGAAGAATGGAGACATCTAGTTGGAATACGTTTTAAACACTCACACTACCTCACGAACAACAAAATCATACTTAAAATTAAAGAATTTTTTTTAAAAATTAAATCCTGTTCAAAGGAAACACTAAATCACGTGTTTAAAACACGGTACATTTTAATAATAATCTTCCCTGATTTTATTACAGGCACAATAAATTTTTCAATTTTCAATTTTTATTATGCCTGACAGCGATTTTCTGATTTTTTCTCACGGAAACGTGTGAAAAATCGATTTTTTTAAGATTTTGGCCTTAGTATGCATTTTACGACAAAAGTGTATATAACCAAATTTATAGGAAATTTAAAGATCTACAACTTTTATTTAACGTATTTTTCTCTACAGAGCCTAGTTTAGCGTGAAATAGTGATTTTCCGTATTTTTAAGCCAGACTGAGGTTGATTTTCATTTTGAGTGTTTCACTCATGATTAAAATAAGGTTATGTTTATTGAGGTTAGTTTTTTGTTTATTTCTAATATTTTATTACTAATGTTAAATTATATTGTAAATTATTTGCATTGGCAAGAGAAAGTTGTGTGAGTGTTTCACACCAGATTTTTTATTATATAAATGTTTGCGCTTAATTGCATATTAAAGCCGTAATCTTAAAAAAACTATGTTTTTACGTGAAAACAGCCTCACCTAGAATTTTAGCAAACATGACGCCTATCCTTGCTTGTAGAGAATAAAAAATTGAGTAAACTAGGCGATTTTTAAAAAAATCGTAGGACCAGTTTTTGAAAAAATCGCAAAAAAGGGAAAAATTACACGAACAAACTACTACTTTCGGTCGATCGATTTTGATAAAATCGTTCGTGTCGGGCCGGTAGTGGTATGTGACTTAAGTTTAAAGTTTCAAGTTCGTACGTTGTTCCGTTCTTGAGATATTCTGTTCACACACACACAGACCAATCGCTAAAACATGTTTGTGTGGGTTCAGGAGGTCTGAAAACGTGTAGATCCGTTGAAAACTCGATTTCTTGAAATCGACATGAAAACAATACTTTCCTTCCTATATATTCATATAGGCAAGAGAAAGTAAAAACTAGTTAAGAAATAAAATTTTTCGAGGGCGAGTTGGAGGGCGGTCGACCGACCTGGGGAGTGTGCACTACTCGCCCTCTTGTCGGGGTGCCTCTTCGGGCTCAACGCCCGCGTCAGATGAAAATTTGGGTCCTAACAGTAGAATAGAACTTGTCGAAGATTAAAATTAAACTAACTAATAGAATAAAACATTAGTTAGGAGCTAGTCACCTTTAAATTTGTCCAGCAAGTGTTTGTTCACCATGTGTAATTTTGACTTGAGTGCCTTCGACGATAGCCAAGAAACACTGTCCCTTAATTATACTACATGACGACGGTAGAATGTAGCTACCTCGTCAAGGAACCCCCCCCACACCGCCCGAGTATGCACCTCGCGGTACAAACTCGAACGTTCCGTGAGAGGCCAATTTTCCCCTTGGCCTTGAAGCTCCAGGGTCAGTTGTCGTCTGGACCACCCAAGAGCGGGGCAATCGTACAGCAAATGTGTATTAGATTGGACCTCCCCACAGACGCAAGAATCATCATCAAGTAGAGGGAACCACTTTAAATATGCTGCAAACTCACCGTGACCAGTGAGGACTCGGACACCCGATGTCCTTAATGTAACGCTAGAGGCGTACCATCCCCCAGATCCTGGATGAAACCATACAGAGACCTTCCCTTATGTGCGGTGTCCCACTCGCACTGCCACGCTTCAAGAGCGAGAGTTTCAACTCTCTTCTTAAGGGCAGGGTAGGGCAACATAGTTACGACATTAACCTTACCCGGTTTCCCCGGATCCTGATCCCGACCCGCCGGAGCGACTCGGAACCTCTCACCGAAGATCTCCGCTTCATATAGACAAGAGAAAGTAAAACATTCGTTAAGTCTTGAGATATTATTTTTACCATCTTAATGTTTCTTAAAACATGTTTTCAAAAGCAAGGTGCGCACATTACACGTTGGGGAGGGGGCGCATTACATGGTAATCAGAAAAGTTCATGAACACAAAATAATATTGAAAAAATAATCAAGTGTTTGCTATTACCGCAAGTCAACTGATGTATCCCTCTCTACTGTAGGATATGGGACGGTGCCATTACCCCTGAAAAAAAAAATTAGTGATCAGCTTTCAATAGAACAAATTCTCTAAATTCAGCCTAATTTATAAAATTTAAGCACAGTAATGCCTCGTTATCCGCGGGGGTTACGTTCCGGAGGGTTACCGCGGATAATAATACCTTGTCGTTGTTTATGTCATCACCCTGTAGTAGGCTGGTTTGAACCTCTAGAGGTTTTACTAAGTAAAATCGAGGAGTGAGGTGGTTTACCATTGCCACAACTCACTGAGTTGAAAGAGTATGATTATCAGCATGCCAGGCCCTCTGAAAAGCACTCACTTTCCACCCTGCAAATGACAACTTCACTTCATTCACCACAGGGTCTGGCTGCTTAATGAAATTCATTACTCTCAGAGGAGATAACTCTGACTAGTGTCACAGTACACCTCTACCTCTTCTGTTCTTAAATAGTTCAGTCATATAAGTGGCTGACTATGTGATAAGAAACACAACTATTTTTTTTAGCCCTGGACCAAACAGATAGAGTGCAATTAAAATAACACTCCACCTGCCCGTTTTGGGCATAATCATACCTTATATGAACGAAAAGATGGGGGTTAGGTTCTAAAGGTAAAGTCCTCTAGTCGTTTTAAGTGTTTAATAGTTTTAGGAACATTTTCCGATTATCATAATCTATGAATATTTAATAAATACAGTAATGTACGCAAAAAAATTTAAGTTGTTTTAATATAGTTAGTTATGGCTGTTTGCTTCTTCTTCTTTTCAATCTCCTTGTGGACTTCTTCGTATGGTATCATCAGCTCCTGAGTGTTCTTTTGAACTGAAGGGCCCTTTCCATGACGGGATCCGCCAATGCGTTGCCATGGTGACGATCTCGTTGATGGTTGGTGAAGAAATGCTTGCCTTCGTTTCAGGATCATCGAACACACAAAGAACTGTACGTACGAACGAAAAAGTTAAGACTGACACATGGAGGAAAACGTAGGGAGAAATTACAGTATGGTGTGCCTGGGCGTACGTATGGCGGTGAGGGTGGGGTGTTACTTGCGGCGCCCGGTACCCGGTGACTGGTTCACTACGTACGAGGTCTGTTCAAAAAATAACCGAACTTTTTGAATTACGTTCAAACAGGGTTACTTAAACCTGGGTTGATGGCAAGAATGACCAAAGTAAAGAAATTAAAGTACGAATTGAAACTGCAAGGCAAGCATTCATAAAATTGAAGACAATGCTAACAAACAAAGACCTTCAGTTGCCTCTCAGATTGAGGGCTCTAAGATGTTACGTATTTTCTATCGTACTATATGGAATGGAAGCTTGGACATTGAAGAAACAACACATAAAGAAGATAGAAGCGTTCGAAATGTGGTGTTACAGGAGAATATTGAAAATTCAGTGGGTCCAAAAGGTTACCAATGTTGAGGTGCTCCGACGTTTAAATAAGGAGTTAGAAGTTATGAAAAGTATAAAAACAGGAAAACTAGAATATTTGGGTCACATAACCAGAGGAGAAAAATATGAGTTGCTGAGAATTATTATGCAGGGAAGGATCCGAGGAAGAAGAGGCGTAGGAAGAAGACGCATCTCCTGGCTGCGGAATCTTAGAGAATGGTTCAACTGTAGTTCATTGCAGCTATTCAGAGCAGCAACTATTCACCAGCAAACTGACCATAGCCATTATGATATCCAACCTCCCTCCGATAGGAGATGGAACTTTAAGAAGAAGAAGGGTTACTTAGCGACGTGCGGTTGGCAGCACACTACTCTACGTCTTTCTTTATTAAACGTATGTATTTGGATTGTTGATATCTCTTTTACTTTTCGTTGTGTTGTGTTTTTAGTACGACGTGTTTAAGTGCGAGTGACGATTTTTGCAAAGTGAAATTTTTGTCAACCCGTTGCGAACACTGCACTTTTGTCTCAATGCCGTAGCCGTAAACCCAGTTTTCGTCTCCTGTTATGATCCTTTACCTGAATGTTGCATCATCATTGGCTTGTTCAAGAAGTTGCCGACAAACTACCACACGATGTTCTTTTTGCTGTTCGGTCATCAAACGGGGAACAAACTTTGCTGCAACTCACAAAGCAAGTTTAATTTTTCAGTTAAAATTCATGGTACGATCCAATTGAGGTGCCAACCTCTTCTGAAAGTTCTCTGACAGTCAATCGGCGATTTACACCCACCAGATTATGGATTTTCCTAACGAGGGTGCCATCAGTTGAAGTCAAAGGCGTTCCAGGTCGAGGGTCATCTTCAATTGACTGGCGACCACTTTCAAATTGAGAAAACTATTTACAACAATGCGTACAACTCAGAGAATCATCTCCTTAAGCTTGTTTCAAAAGTTGAAATGTTTCTGTGAAAATTTTCCCCTGCTTCACGCGAAATTTCACGTTGCATCTTTGCTCCCGAATTTTGCACATTACAAAAATCGTCACTAGCACTTAAACACGTCGTACTAAAAACAGAACACCACGAAAATTAAATGAGATATCAACAATCCAAGAAAATGTGTTCACAAAAGGAATGATGTGGAACAGTGTGCCACCAACCGCACGTCGTTAAATATCTGCATTAGCGCGTAATTCATAAAATTTGGTTATTTTTTGAACAGACCTCGTACATTACACGGAAATCTAGCGTGGCTCATGGCGGCCGTCGCTATACCATAGTTCAGCCGCTCTACGTTTGCTCCTACTGTCAACAACCCAAAACTAGCTACTACAGGGTGCACGCTAGAATCCGTGACTTTATGGATGTCATACACCTATTAAGTTAACTATTTTTTAAATTATAAGTACTTAAAGTACTAAAAAAATCAGTCGTGATATGATGTAGGCTTAACAATTTAATTTATAAAATACTTTTAAAAGTATTTTGTTTTTAAATTCTTTTGAAATTATTTAGTTGTTACTTTTTAATCAGCGTGTACACATTTAGATATAATGCGCATGCTCAGTGACGTCATTATTTGTTTACATTAGGAGCAAACTTAGAGCGGCTGAACTGTAGTGCGTGACTCAACATGATACGTGTACAATAGCAGTCTATTCTACATAACATCGTAGATAATATTCAATTGTTGGATTTTAATAAAAAAAAATAATTTCAAATAATAATCAAATATAAATAATTTCTAATAAAATTTAAATTATTCTGAATCAAAACTAAATATATCAAGATAAATTTTAAGAAGAAAATATTTAATTTTAAATAATAATCCAGAAGCCAAATATCTAAACTTGAAACAAGAAAACAAAAGATAGTATAATTTACTATGACATTACAAAAGCCACCTACTACAGGGTGCACGCTACAGTCTCCGACTTTACGGATGTTGTATTCCTATTAAGTTAACTATTTTTTAAATTATAACTACTTAAAGTACTAAAAACATCAGTCATGATATGATGTAGGCCTAACAATTTCATTTAAAAAAATACTTTTAAAAGTATTTTGTATTGAAATACTTTTGAAAGTATTTTGTTGTTACTTTTTAATCAACGTGTACACATTTTGATACAACGCGCATGCTCAGTGACGTCATTATTTGCTTACATTAGGAGCAAACTAAGAGAGGCTGGACTATAGATATGAAACGACTTGTGCAAGATAGAACAGCTTGGGGAACTGCATCAAACCAGTCGAGAGACTGATGACAAAAAAAACCCACTGTACAGTAGGCTGGAGTGTTATTAAAATAACAGGTTATACAGTAAAATCTCTCTATAGCGGAATTGAAGGGACCATGAGGTACCGCCGCTATAAAGAGAGTTCCGTTATAGAGAGAGCGAGTAATTAACGGTGGGAGGGAAGTTGGAGTACTAATTTTTCTGTACAAAATAACTTACCGTATTTACTCGCGTACCCCACGCAGGTATTTTTTTAAATTGCCGCCTGAAAACGTAGGGTGCGTGGCTTACGTGCGTACTCCCATAGCCGCCCCGCCATAACTTCACCCATGATGACTTCACTTCTTACATTCTTATTTTAACCCACTGGGTCAAGATCAACGACCTCAACTCCCACCACAGAGTTTTTATTGACTCATAATACCGGTATTTCTTTTTGTATTATTGCTAGCTAGGCCTGTAACGCGTTTAGTCATCTCGAAGTAAGCAGTGTTTTACAGCGTGTTTATTTGTCCTTTTATAAGGTCATACATCATGAGTACAACCAAAGGTTTACGTTTGCATTCTTTTACCGCGAGTGAGAAATTAAATGTAGTGCGAGAAGCTACGAATATCGGAAACCGAACAGCAGGTAGAAAATCTGATATAAATGAAGCATGTATACGAGATTGGAGGAAGACAAAGAATCTTCTCTTGAAAACTTCTGCTAACAGGACAGTTTCAGAGGATGCAAACAAAAATTTGATGAAATTGAAAAAGAACTTGTGCAGTTTGTATTAGAAAAACGCCAATTTGGTTATGGTATTTCTGTTGAAATGTGCCAAAATAAAGGTATAAAAATAGCAGAAAGTAAAGGTATTCTTAATTTCAAGGCCAGCAGAGGATAGATAGTTAGGCTTTTCAAAAGAAATGATTTAAGTTTAAGAAAGCGAACACGTATTGCACAAAGGGTACCGGATGAATATGAGAAGCAAATTACATTTTTTTAAAAACACGTTATAGATAAGAGGAAAAAGTACAATTTCTCTTTAGCCCAAATTGGCAATTGCGATCAGACTCCTGTTTTATTTTGAGAGCCCTTCCGAAACAACAGTAAACAAGAAAGGAGAAAAACTGTTTTAAGTGCGGACAGCAGGCCACGAAAAATTACGATGTACCGTAATGTTGTGTATTACGGCGGACGGGAAGAAATTACCTCCGTATATTATTTTTAAGAGAAAAACCATACCGAAAATAAATGTCTCTGGCATAATTGTGGCGGCGCACGAAAGCGGGTGGATGGACAGCGATTTAGTTGTTGATTGGGTAAAAAGGTGTGGAACCCACATAACATCTTAGTCATGGACAGTTTTAGGGGACATCGAACTGACCAAGTAAAGAAAATGTTAAACAAAGACAAAAGTTTTCAAGTGATTATTCCGAGAGGTTTGACGTGTTTGTTACAACCGTTGGATGTGTGCGTGAATCGACTGTTGAAAGGTAATTTAAAGAAACTTTATATGAATTGGATGGCTATAGAAGAACACGCGCATACACCATCTGGAAAAATCAAGAGGCCAGAGCTTAATTTAATTTACGAGTGGATCAAAACTGCATGGTTGCAGATAACAGAAGAAACTGTTGTTAAAAGTTTTAAAAAATGCGGCATTTCAAACAATTTGGATGGCACAGAGGATGATTTCCTGCGGATGGATGGTAGTGATGACGAAGATGAGAGTGCCACAAGCGAATGTGTACCAGATCCCTCAGACATCGAAGGAAGCAATTCAGATGAACTATGACAGGTAACAGGTTATATATTTTTTTGAAAATACAAACACAAAAGAATTTACAACTTCCTATATTTAGGAAAACTTGCAGTAATCGTTTTATTTTTTACAGGTTAACCAGGCTGTCAAAAATAAACTATCGGGTATATGGACTCATAAGTTGCGTTTTTATGTTCACTTAACTAATAAATAGCCTACTTGTCTCTTGATTTGAATTTAACCATTACTGTTCTTTTTAAATTTGTTGTAAAAAATTATTATAATAAATATTGTATGTAAGTTTGACCTTTGTATTTTTTACCGTATTAATTTTTTTTTTAGTTCGTATAATTCGGGTGCGTGGCTTACGCGGGGGCGTGGGGTACGCGAGTAAATACGGTATAGCCTATACGTAGGGTATGTATATGGTGCATGGAATAAGTTTTTGAAAAACTACTGAATAGATAACTTTATGACGAATGTTTAATACAGTAGATTACTTCAATACTGTGAGATATTTAAATTAATTACCTAAAGTGTAGGTTATTAACTTACAAGAAATTTGGATACAAACTGGTTTTATAAGTTGTTGTGTTAGTAATGTTTAACAATAGAATTTCACTTTTCGTATTGAACTTTTTTCAATAATCATTTATACAGCACATACCGTAATAGATAGCCTAAAATTAATTAGCACTGAAACTCGTTTTTCACTGAACAGTAATAAACATAGGATACATACAATTAAAATCTCCTAAAACATAGGCTACACAAACACAAAAAAATACACAGTAGGCCTACATTATATACTTTTTTCGTTATTAAGGAAACAATGACTGTGAAGTACATTTCATTTCCTAAAATAAGTTGTAAATTTTGTTTCGTTTTCAATTCATAAAACATGTCTTCAATCTCATTTTCAATGTTTAAAACTTGTAAATTTTCATTTACATATTGGCAATGACAGTACGTGTAAACAACAAGAATAGCGTCTAGTGCCTGTTTACTTGAAGGGACAACATTTCTGTTTCCCTTTCATCGTCATCTTCACTTTCTTGTTTGTTGTTTTGGGCTAAGACATTTTCGATTATTGCATCACCGCCAACATCTGCTGAAGTGGCCAAGTCATTGTCTGCCCCTACATAGGTGTCTAAATCCATATCCTGAAGATATTGTTTTGCCGCTATAGAGAGATTTTTGTGCCGCTATAACGAGAGTTAAATACATTATCGTAGTATACGAAAGGGTCGGGGTCGGCAAATAATGCCGCTAAAGAGAGATTTCCGCTATATAGAGTTCCGCAATAGAGAGATTTTACTGTACAATACTGTTATAGAGCAGGTTGTTATTTTCAGTGACATGTTATTAAAAAATAGCTCTTTTTGCCATCACTACTCCAGACGCCAGATCGAATGCCCGCCCATATCCACCCTTGAGAAAAAACAGCCCTTCATTTACTTACACCCAAGAATGTTGTTTTCCACCGTCATTCGCATTGGCTGGTAAACATGTTCCGTAATTGACCGCCCCAATTCTAAAACAAAACCAACAACACTGGTGTAAATAATGCCAACTCATTTTTTAATATTTTTACTTTCTCTTGCCTATATGAATATATAGGAAGGAAAGTATTGTTCTCATGTCGATTTTAAGAAATCGAGTTTTCACCGGATCTACACGTTTTCAGACCCCCTGAACCCACACAAACAGGTTTTTAGCGATTGGTCAGTGTGTGTGTGTGAACAGAATATCTCAAAAACGGAACATCGTAGGAATTTGAAACTTAAAACTTAATTTAGATACCACTAGAGGACCCGACACGAACATTTTCATCAAAATCGGTCAACCGGAAGTAGAAATTCGTGTAATTTCACTTTTTTGCGATTTTCTCAAAAAGTGGTTCATATATATTTTTTTTAAATCGCCTGGTTTAGGGCCTACTAAATTTTTTATTCTCTACAAGATATAGTAAGCGCCAAGTCTGCTGAAATTCTTGGTGAGGCTGTTTTCACGTAAAAAAATTGTTTTTTTAAGATTGTAGAGTATACAAAATTTAGTAAATAAGGCGATGTTTTTAAAAAAATCGTAGGACCAGTTTTTAAGAAAATTTCAAAAAAGTGAAAAATTACACGAATAAACTAATACTTCCGGTTGACCTATTTTGATGAAAATATTCGTTTCGGGTCCTCTAGTGGTATGTAACTTAAGTTTCAAGTTTTAAGTTCGTACGGTGTTCCGTTCTTGAGATATTCTGTTCACACACTCATAGACCAATCGCTAAAAACATCTTTTTTTGGGTTCAGGGGGTCTGAAAACGTGTAGATCCGGTAAAAACTCGATTTGTTAAAATCGACATGAAAACAATACTTTCCTTCCTATATATTCATACAGGCAAGAGAAAGTAAAAACAACTTGAAAACAATAAAACGACCCGACAGGAACATTTTCATCAAAATCAGTCAACCGAAAGTAGTAGTTTATTCGTGTAATTTTTCACTTTTTTGCGATTTTCTCAATAACTGGTCCTACAATTTTTTAAAAATCGCCTGCTTTATTAAATTTTTTATGCTCTACAAGATATGGTAGGCTGTTTTCTCGTATAAATTTTTTTTTTTAAGATTAAGACTTAAATATGCATTTTAGCGCAAAAATGTATCTCGTAAAAGATGTAGATAATTTTAAATTCTACAACTTTTATTCCAAACATTTTTTTTTGTATAACGCTTAGTTTAGCGGTAATTTGCGATTTTCTGTTTTTTTCTCACGAAAATGTGTGAAAAATTGATTTTTTTAAGATTTCGGCCTTAGTATGCATTTTACGACAAAAGTGTATATAATTAAATTTATAGAAATTTAAAAGATCTACAACTTTTATTTATAGCATTTTTCTCTACAGAGCCTAGTTTAGCGTGAAAGAGTGATTTTCCGTATTTATTAGCCAAACTGAGTTAGATTTTCATTTTGCGTGTTTCACTCATGATTAAAATAAGGTTATGTTTATTGAGGTTAGTTTTTTGTTTATTTCTAATGTTTTATTACTAATGTTAGGTTTATTGTAAATTATTTGCATTGGCAAGAGAAAGTTGTGTGAGTGTTTCACACCAGATTTTTTAATATCGTTCGTTGGTAGAGTCAAATAACATTACCTAATAAATTGGTACGTGTACGTAACTGAAAATTGCTTAATAGATACGATTATAAAAATTCAGTAGAGTAAGCTGAGAGAATACATTAAACTAAATTAAATTTATTTAATTTGCTGAAAACAGCAAATTTAAATAACAAATCAATGATAATACAAATAACGCTCTTCATAATTTATATCAAATAATAACTTCAGATGAAGCAACAAATTTTTTTATTTTTTTTAAATTTATTTATTTAACGTCGCATCAACCGGAACGGTCATTAGCGACGATGTTGGTGAATAACTATTGTATAAGGATCAGGTGAATTGAGGTGCCATAGCCGAGCGAGTGAGAGGGAGATATGTGCCATAACTACGCATGCGCTCAAACGTCTTTACCCTTATAATCCAAATCTGAAAACATAACAGTCGTTATCTTGCTTGTTAGTTTTACTGCATGGATAAACGCTTGCTTACAATAATGAGTAAAATTATACGACAATGTTATTGGAACGGCGCGTATGGGTTGTGCGAGTGAGAGCGTTATGCATTCACTCACTCCCACCGCCAGGGGACTTCAATTCATCTCAATACTATACAATGGAGAATGAAATGATTTTTTGTAACGTATGAAAATATGCTGTGCCTGAGTGGGATACGAATCCAGGACCGCATAATGAGAGGCGATCACGTTACCAACTACGCCAATGTGGCCGAAATTTTTAATAAGGGTGGTTTATTTTACCGTGCTTAGTGGAAAACATTGACCTCCACCTTTTCATAACTACAACCCCTACTGTCGATTTTATCTATACTAATATTATAAAGAAAAATCTGGTGTGAAACACTCACACGACTTTCTCTTGTCAATGCAAATAACTAATAGAACAACCTAACATTGAAACATTAGAAATAAACAAACAAACTAACCTCCATTAACATAACCTAATTTTAATCATGAGTGAAAGACGCAAAATGAAAATCAACCTCAGTTTGGCTTAAAAATACGGATAACCAATCTTTCACGCTAAACTAGGCTCTATAGAGAAAAATGCTCTAAATAAAAGTTGTAGATCTTTAAATTTTCTATATATTTAATTAAACACACTTTTGTCGTAAAATGCATACTACGGCTGAAATGTTAAAGAAATCGATTTTTTAAACGTTTTCGTAAAAAAGAGCAGAAATTCGCTAATTACCGATAAACTAAGCGTTATACAAAAAAATGTTTAAAATAAAAATTGTAGGATTTTAAATTCTCTGTAAATTTTATTAAATACATTTTTGCACTAAAATGCATATTAAAGCCGTAATCTTAAAAAAAACAATTTTTTACGTGTAAACAGCCTCACCAAGAATTTCAGCAAACACGGCTCCTACCCTATCTTGTTTTTTTTTTATTCCTAATTTGTGTACGTTGCAATCTGTTCAATTTAGAACAATAAGCAACCCCATGACCCAATGAGATGAGGATGATATGTATGACGTGTAGGCTAAATGAGACTGTGTAGTCTTGTACAGACCCAGGCCGACCATTCCTGAGAGAGTATGGTTAACTAAACCCCAACCATCAAAGTACACCGGTAACCATTGTCTAGCATTCGAATCCGTATAAAAGTAACTACCTTTACTAGGATTTGAACCAGGAACCTTCGTCTCCGAAAATCAGCTGTTGAACAGCTGATTTTAGCGACGACTTTACCTCTAGACCAACCCGGTGGGTTCCCTAAATTAAAAATTTAGTAAGCCAGGCGATTTTTAAAAAAATCGTTAAGAGCCGTTTTTGAGAAAATCGTAAAAAAGTGAAAAATTACACCAATAAACTACTACTTCCGGTTGACTGATTTTGATGAAAATGTTCGTGTCGGGTCTGGTTGTGATACCAAACTTAAGTTTCAAGTTTCAATTTCGAACGTTGTTCCGTTATTGAGACATTTAGTTCAGACACACACACGCACACACACACACACACACACCCACACACCCACACACACAACACACACACACACACACACACACACACACAACACACACACACACACACATACCAATCGCCAACATGTTTTGTTGGTTTGAGGGGGTCTGAAAAGTGATATTCGGTGAAAACTCGATTTCTTAAAATCGATATGAAACAAAAAATTTTCCTTTCTAAATATTCATATAGGCAAGAGACTGTAAAAATTAGGTAACATTTTATATTATTGACATTGGCAAGCGAACATGTTGTATTTTACAGCAGATATTTCTGTACCTAAGAGGTAGAGGAAGTTAACTCCATTTTTGTAATTTTTCAGAACCAAAAACATGAAGATTTTTATTTTTTATAAAATTTCTGAAGGTGTGAAGTGAAGGAGAAATTTGACGAAGGAATAAAAATTCAAGGAGAAACAATAAAAATGCTGAGATTCGCCGATGATATAGTAGTATTAGCCGAGACAAAGAAAGAACTAGAGGATGCCTTAAATGGAATGGATGAGATTTTGAGAAAGGATTACTTCATGATAATTAATAAGAACAAAACGAAAGTGTTGTGCAGCAGCAAGAGTGGTTTAGAAGAGATGACAAATTTAAAAGTAGGCAACGAGAACATACAGGAAGTTAGGGAATTCTGCTATCTAGGGAGTAAAATAACAAAGGATGGTAGAAGCACAAGTGATATCAAGAGTAGAATTGCTCAAGCTAGAAAAGCCTTTGAAATGAAAAACAGCTTACTGACTACAAACATTGATTTACAGATTAGGAAAAATTTCTTAAAACATTATGTTTGGAGTGTAGCATTATACGGAAGTGAAACGTGGGTGATAGGGGCTGCAGAAAGGAAGAGGATAGAAGCTTTTGAAATGTGGTGTTATAGGAAAATGTTAAAGATTAGGTGGGTGGACAAAATAAATAATTTAGGCGAGTGGATGAAAAAAAAATCTGGCGTGAAACACTCACACAACTTTCTCTTGCCAATGCAAATAATTAATAAAACACCTAACATTATTAATAAAATATTAGAAATAACAAAAACTAACCTCAAAAACATAACCTTATTTTAATCATGAGTGAATGACGCAAAATGACAATCGAACTCAGTTTGGCTTAAAAATACGGAAAATCACGCTTTCACGCTAAACTAGGCTCTGTAGAGAAAAATGCTCTAAATAAAAGTTGTAGATCTTTTAATTTTCTATAAATTTAATTATATACACTTTTGTCGTAAAATGCATACTAAGACCGAAATGTTAAAAAAATCGATTTTTCTCACGTTTTCGTGAAAAAAAAAACAGAAAATCGCTAATTACCGCTAAACTAAGCGTTATACAAAAAAATGTTTGAAATAAAAGTTGTAGAATTTTACATTCTCTACAACTTTTATTATATAACGTTTTGCGCTAAAATGCATATTAAAGCCGCAATCTTAAAAAGAAAATATTTTTACGTAAAAACAGCCTCACGCAGAATTTCAGCAAACATGGCGCCTACCCTATATTGTAGAGCATAAAAAATTTAGTAAACCAGGCGATTTTAAAAAAAATCGTAGGACTAGTTCTTGAGAAAATCGCAAAAAAGTGAAAAATTATTCGAATAAACTACTACTTCCGGTTGACCGATTTTGATGAAAATGTTCGTGTCGGGTCCGGTAGTGATATGTAACTTAAGGTTCAAGTTTCAAGTTCGTACAATGTTCCGTTCTTGAGATATTCTGTTCACACACACACACACACACACACACACACACACACACACACACACACACACACCACAATCGCTAAAAACATGTTTTTTAAGTTCAGGGGGTCTGAAAACGTATAGATCCGGTGAAAACTCGATTTCGAAAAATCGACATGAAAACAATACTTTCCTTCCTAAGTAGCTAAATAGTACCGGTTCACCTGTATATATAATTATTTAGCAATAAAGGTTGAAAATTTATGTTTTACGACTCTTGGAAGTCATAAAATTAATGACTGTTTTTATTACCGTAATTTTGTTTTATAGCTACTATAACGAACGTCAATTATCTTTTTATTATAGATAATAACACAGTTCAACTTCAGAAAATAAATTTTATTACTGAGTAATTTAAGCTAATTATGTTATAACGAAAAGCAATTAAGATAATTACCTCAGTATGAATGTCAATTTTATTTATTATAGTAAATAATATAAATCATATTTGGAAGATAAATTTTAGTACTGTGTATCTTAAGTAATATTGTTTCTACGAAAAGCAATAAAGATAATTACTTCAGTAACGATCACCAATTTTCTTTTTATTATAGTAAATAACATAGTACATCTTCTGAAGATAAATTAAGTACATCAATTTGGTAATAATTTTACCAGTTTTGTTCAACCCACTTAAACAGTGAGAGAAGATAAAAGATTTCGTATAAATAGAAGTAACTACCTTCATTCCTCACAGTTTTTCATTAAACACGCAAGATCATGTTCGTTCCTGATGCTGAAGTTCTTGTCGCCCTCGAAGGTCGTCTAGTTTCGTTGCGGTACACTTTCACAGAAGAAGATGTCCATGATCTATTGGTTTTTTTCGGTGACATGAAACCATCCATTATAGATGAGCTAGTCTACTATGGAGTTCAGTTGGGTGGCAACATCAAATGGTATATTGCGATGCACGCCGAAATGGAAAAAGTTATATACCACGAGGAGGGGGCCGAACCAACCTCTATTGTCCAGACGGCCGTTTTTCATGGTAAGACAAGAAATTTAATTAACGTAGAAATAAATATCCCCGAAATGGACAATCAATATGAAGACGCGATTCAAAAAATCCAAAGTAGTATTGATGCGTATACATCACGTGGTAGTGGATGGACTTTGAAAAAAATCACTATATGTGATTTACACATTGTCCAATACTGTCCACTCTACGGAGCTGGTTCATTCATTCCCACACCCAAAAAGATTAACGACCGTAAAGCTGTCATAAATATTAAAAACGAGAACGACAGTATGTGTTTTATTTGGTGCGTTTTAGAACACATCTACCAACAACCAGGTTATCACAAAATGATTAGCTGGTACAAAAAATACTTAACATCCTTAAACACTGACGGAATCAGTTTTCCCGTGAAATTAACAGACATCCCCAAATTTGAACGGCAAAACCCTACCATATCAATTAACGTACTAAGTTATGAAAGTGACACTGACATATTTTACCCTGTGTATGTGACTAAATACCGGAATCGTAAACATGTAATACATTTACTGTTGCTACCCGGACCCACTCGTGACCAATTTCATTACTGCTTAATAAATACAAAAACTGATATTCGTACGGGACAGCAGTACAATGGCTTATCTCGTCTATTAAGATCATCACAATCATTAATCGATCATGCTGCATATTATTGCAACTATTGCTATCACCGATTTACAAATGTGAACGCCAAATCAAACCGGGACAAGCATATGTTAACTTGTCAAGAATTTGGTCTCCAACGGATAAAATTACCAGACCCCAAAGACCCTGTAAAATCGTTTATGAAATTTAGAGAGTTTAAAAAAACTCTAAAAGTCCCCTACACGATTTACGCCGACCTCGAATCTTTCGTCACACCGATAACAACGTCCCACCCACGTCAAGTAAACGAGAATGGGTACCCAGTGTCTTTTAACCATCCTACACATAAACATACAGCAAGCGGGTTTTCATATGTAATTGTTGATGAAGACGGTAACATATTTCGCGGTCCAGTCACATACCGAGCCCAGAGTGATGACGATAATGTAGTCGAAAAATTGATGGAACAATTGATCGGGGTCGGCAAAGAACTTGATGAAAAGTTAAAAAAAGGTGTCCCCATAAATATGACCCCAGACGACTATCGTAAATACAATACTGCTACTTTGTGTATGCTTTGTAACGAGGCTTTTGTCGCTGCCGATAATTACAAGGTGCGTCATCACTCCCATACTACAGGCAAGTTTCTAGGCGCCGCTCACAATCAATGCAATCTTCAAGCCCCTTACGTCAAACACATTCCTGTTTTCTTCCACAATCTTCGCGGCTACGACAGCCACCATATCGTCCAAGCACTTGGCAAATTCAAAGGTGACACGATATCCTGTATCGCCAACAATAGTGAGCGGTTCATGTCAGTTACCGTCAACAATTTACGCTTCCTAGACTCCTATCAGTTCCTGGACGATTCTCTCAGTACCCTAACGGTAAATTTGAAAAACCATTGTACTGACGTGGCCGGCACATTCAAACGTCTCTCTTCACGTTTTCAAAATACCACTGTTCGTGACCTACTGCTTAGAAAAGGTGTCTACTGTTACGAATACATGACAGACTGTTCCAAATTTAACGAGACACAATTACCAACTCAGGAAAAGTTTTACAGTTCACTGACTCGTACATCGGTGACGGACGATGATTATGACCACGCCCAACGTGTATGGGACGTGTGCAAAGTAAAAAATATGGGCGACTACCACGACCTCTATCTTGAATGTGACACACTACTTCTGGCCGATGTGTTTGAAAACTTTCGCTCGTTGTCAATGCAACATTACAACCTCGACCCCTGCCATTTTTACTCTGCGCCCAACATGTCCTGGTCGGCCATGTTGAAGATGACTAACGTGTCTCTTGAACTGCTGACCGACATAGATATGCACCTGTTCATCGAACGAGGTGTGCGAGGGGGAGTGGCTCAAATTCCAAAACGATTCGCCTCAGCCAACAACAGTTCTTTCCCCGAAAAATACAACAAAAATGCCCCCACTTCATGGATCCAGTACCTGGATTGTGTAAATCTCTACGGCCATGCTATGTCTCAGCCACTCCCCACCGGTGATTTCAAGTGGGTCGAAAAAGAGGAAATTCCAAAATTTAACTGGTTGTCCATTCCCTCTGATTCGCCCACAGGTTATGTTTTAGAGGTTGATCTCGAATACCCAAAAGAGCTACACGATCAACACCGTGACTACCCGTTGGCCCCGGAAAACCGAATACCACCACACCTCTCCCCGTTTCTAAGAAAACACTCAAGAAAGATTGACAAGCAACCTAAACTTTTGACCACCTTGTACGACAAGGAAAAGTACATAGTTCACTACCGTACACTGCAACTGTATCTGTCGCTTGGGTTACGATTGAAAAAAGTCCATCGCGTAATCCAATTCAAGCAGTCCGATTGGCTTCGTCCATACATAGAGTTCAACGCCAATCTTCGGAAACATGCCCGTAACGATTTCGAGTCCCGGTTCTTTAAACTTCTTAATAACGCAGTGTACGGCAAATCACTTGAAAATGTTCGAAAACACACCGACTTCAAATTAATTAATGAACCCAACAAACTAGATAAATGGATAACCCAGCCACGCATGAAACGGTGGTACACTTACAACCCAGAAGTAGTAGGTATCGCCCTAAACAAAGCTCAAGTCACATTAAACCGTCCCATCTACGTAGGGTTCACCATCTTGGACCTGAGTAAATTTATAATGTATAACTTTCATTACAATTACGCAAAGGCCAGGTACGGTGACAATATACGATTACTAATGACTGACACTGACAGCTTGATGTACGAGGTGAAAACAGAAAACGTTTACAAAGACATGTGTGAACGGTTGAGTCTCTTTGACACCTCCAATTTCCCCCCGACTCACCCCTGTTACAACACCACCAACAAGAAAAAAGTCGGCACTTTTGCCGATGAAACGCACGGAGTGCCCATCAAAGAGTTTGTCGGACTCCGTGCTAAGATGTACAGTTTTACAACTAATGACAGTGAAAAACGTGTGGCAAAGGGGGTCAACCGGGTATGTATCAAGAAAGACTTGAGACATCAGTCGTACTTGAACTGCCTGTTTAAAAACAAATTGTCATACACGAAATGTTCATCGATCCAGAGTCGTTTACATAATATTTTCTCAATAGATGTTAACAAATTGTCACTTTCCCCATTCGACGATAAACGATACGTCCTTGACGATGGATTAGATACACTACCGTACGGTCACTACTCCTTGGTCAATAACGACGACGACGACGACGAAGACGACGAACCAATATCACCATCTCCAGCAAAACGTGCTCGAATAGAGCACAATGAACCAGGTCCCTCCTCCCGTCCCGACCCCCTTCCTCCAGACTAAACTACCTCCTGTAAAAACGTGCTTGAGTAGAGCACAATGTACTAGATGGTCCCTTGTCTTGTCTCGACTCCCTCCTTTAGGCTATATATATATCCTTCCATAGTAGATCATACGATTGTAATTTCACCCGAATTAAAAGCAACAGCATCATGGACATCCGATCGGGTATCGCAAACGAACTGCACAGACAGGCGCGCAAGAACTTTCCTAGGAGAACGACCACGTTGAAAGGCAGACATGACCTGTACCAGGCTGATCTAGTGGAAATGGGTAAATATGCAAAATTAAATAATAATTTTAATTACATACTAACTATTATTAATTGTTTTACTAAAGTCGCCGACGCGATACCGATAAAAAGAAAGACAGGAGTGATGGTAGCTAACGCATTGAGACCGTTTCTAAAATCACACCCAATGCGTAATTTACAAACGGACGATGGAAAGGAATTTTTCAATGTACACGTACAGAATCTGCTAAAACAACACAATATCAATCATTACGCCACGTTTTCTGAAAAGAAGGCCGCCATAGTAGAACGGTTCAATAGGACGTTAAAGACGCAAATGTGGCGTGTTTTCACCAAACAGGGTTCGTATAATTGGTTGAAAATATTACCCGGGCTTATCACCAAATATAACAACACTTTTCACAGGTCTATTGGAATGAAACCGAATCAAGTTGATGGTAAAAATGAAAAACAAGTGTTGAATCGATTAAACCTTGTACCCAAACGTGTAGCCAATATAATAAGACGTGAATTTAAAGTCGGTGATAAAGTTCGCATTAGTAAGCACAAGATGGTGTTTACCAAAGGATACTTACCTAATTGGACCAATGAGGTCTTTACCGTGTACAAAATACAACCAACTTTACCATTAACGTACCTTCTCAGCGATAGTAGAGGAGAAATATTAAAAGGTGGCTTTTACGGTCACGAGTTGTTGAAAACAAAATACGACGACGTGTTCCTGGTGGAAAAGGTATTGCGTCGTAAAGGAGACATGCTGTTGGTCAGGTGGTTAGGTTTCGATAAATCACATGACTCGTGGGTGAAGAAAGGTGATATTTTATAAATGTACATGTTTCACTGCCGTTGTCACATTTGAGTTTGACATGTGGTCGGTGACGTTTGTACTTTCAATGCACTTCCTCGGCATAGTAGTGACAGACAAAACAAATTACCATTACACACTATTCAACAGCTCACCGTTTGATGATACGATCAAATTTCACTTGAAGGGATGTATCCATTCGTTGCAAGGATATAATGTCCCATCTGATTTTGAAAAAATTTACAGTTTATGGTACTACTTGAGCAGAGACAATTTAACCTATGAAATCTGTACGTTTCGTGAACAGTATAGCGTGTCAAAATGCATAAACCTTAAAACAATCGATCCATTGGACAAGAAAGTGAATGATATTATCAACAATTCAATTTCACTACTAGATGGTAAATTCATGTGTAACAAATCATGTGTACCACCACAAGAAAAAAATACCTTAAAATTTGATTACAGCGGTGTAGGTATAATAGCTTTATTGGTTGTCTATGCGTTGTTTGTCTTTGTCGGAATCGGAGCAAATTTTTACATGGCGTACAAAAACAGTAAAAGGGTATATATTGCACGCAATTAAGTATAATCGCTTTGTTGCAATCTACCAGTCATCTATTATGGAGCGTATTCCACAAAAGGATAAACTGGATGTAGTGAATTTCGACAAGTACACCGAATCCGCTTCATCTAAGCACGAAAAACGACACAGCAATCTCCTTCCCAACACAATCAGGTGTATAATTTGTGGGCCCTCAAATTGTGGAAAAACGAATTTGCTATTTAATCTGATTTTCTCCGAGAACGGACTGAAATTCAAAAATTTATACATATTTTCAAAGTCGCTGAAGCAACCGAAATATCAGTTTTTATCTCATGTAATGAAGGGCGTACCAAATGTCGGTTATTTTACATTTAACGAAAACGAAAATGTTTACCATCCGAGTAAAGCCAGACCTGATTCTTTGATGGTATTTGATGACATTGCGTGCGAAAAACACGACAACATAAGAAACTATTTCACAATGGGACGTCACAATAAATTGGACACCTTTTATTTGGGTCAATCGTACAGTAGGATCCCCAAACATTTGATCAGAGACAACGCCAACCTGATTGTCGTTTTCAAACAAGACGATTTAAATTTACATCATATTCATTCGGATCACGTAAATACAGACATTCCGTTCAATAAATTCAAAGAAATATGCTCGTTGGCATGGACCAATAGCAATGGAAAAAATTTCCTCGTAGTAGACAAAGACAGCGATATAAATGAAGGCCGTTATCGGGTCGGGTTCGATGAGTTTGTTCGGGTATAAATACAAGTGATTCACCACCAAACTACTCGAGTGTGTTTGTAAAATGAATAAGCGACAGTTGTCGGTAGCGTTACAAGTGCAACGTTTACGAGACAATATTAAACGTAAGCATAGAGCTTTCACGACGGGAGTGATTGAGTCTGAAGAGCTTTTGGAGAAACGTTTAAAACCGATTGTCTCTCCTTTGAAAGAATTCATCAGGAAATCGGACGATGTGTTTAAGAAAGAAGAAGAAGAAGTGCTTGAGGACAAATATGTAGATGAGGAAAAGCGTTGGGATGACACAGAGTTTCCATTTAAACCGTTTGCATCAAAGGAAACCAGTACGCCGACCGCGCCTAGAAGAAAGTCAATAGCAAACGAATCAAAAGTCATTGATTCAATGAACGATAAAAATCCCACCAAATATTACCTGCAAATGTTGATAAATGATACCACTAACACGATGGATCACGTGTACGGGGTATACTTGGAAAACGACAAGTTGATGATTGGTGATAAAGAGGTGAAATTTGGTCGTATGAAATTGTCAATTGGTAGAGTTAGTTACAACATGACCGCGGGTCTTCACTCGTTGATCTTTGAAAAGGAACCCGTCTCGTATACAACAGACGATCTACACACATACCACAAGATATTGATACAAACAAACGCCTATCGGCAAGGATATGATCCAGGGCGACAGATAAACTCGAATCGTGGTTACAAATACACACAAATTATCAAACCGCTTTTCAACAAAGCCACTCCTCCTCCCACCGTAGGAAGCGGCATGGTGTTGACAGACAGTCGTATTCAGTACGTGCATTGGGACGATGTGAACGAACTATGTGACCGGTTGCGCTTGTTGTTGGCGTCACAAGCGGCCGGCAATGTCGGTCATACAAACGAAATCCAATCGATAGTTGAGGAACTGCGTGAAGCCGGTATTATAAAAGGCGGTGCGTTGAAAACAAATCGACACTATTAAGTGAACAATGAGTATCGACAAGTTTGGTCACTCCAATAGATACGTCAGACGACGTTTTAGTGAGGGTGATCAATATCATCATCATGTTGCTGGCCGCCCGTCGGGGTTTACCTTAAAGTTGACCAAAGACGGTGACATCGACGTGCAGGGAAAACGATTGCGTAATTTGAATGTTCCTATATCAGACACAGACGCTGCACGTAAAGTCGATTGTATTACACTTGATCCAAACTCGTTGAGCGTTGATGTAAAGAAGAGAAAAATTATTAACCTCGCCGATCCTGAGGCGGATAGTGACGCAATCAATTTGCGGGCCATGAAAAAAACCTGTTTGACAACTGATCTGTCTGACAACGTTTACGATGCCAACTATATACGCGTGAAAAATGTTGGAGAACCCGTTGACCAAAACGACGCAGTACCCGTCCAGTACCTCTCAAAAAACTACGCCACCAAGGCGGACATGCGAACCACTCTAGAAGCGACGTCATCAGCAACAGCAGCCGTAGCAGCGAGTCTAGACGCAGTAGCGGCAGGAGCAGCGACAACAGATTCCGAAGGAAATCCAGCGTTTAACAATAAACGCCTGACGGCTGTGGGTTCACCCATCAACGACCAAGACGCAGTCACCTTGAAATATCACAAAGAACATACTAATTTGGATGTGGACGCGTCCGCAAAGCAGGTAGACATGCACAATTACGTGGTGAAAAATGTAGGCGTGCCCGATGAAGACAACGATGCCGTCACACTCGGCTATCTAAACTGGAATTATGCCAAGCAATCGGCTTTGGAAAAGGCGCTCGTATTCGGTGATAAAAGTGTGGACGTGAAAAAGTGCAGACTTATCAATGTGGCGAGTGGAAAAAGTGGAAACGACGCGACCAATTTAAATCAAGTGCGGGACGTTTGCAACGAAGTGTTTGAAACGTCTGTGCAAATGGCGATTCATCTGCAAAAACAACAGCGTGGCGAGCGAACCGCCTCCGGTGATGTGAACGAATTTAAAAAGCTGACTCAATCGTTGAGAGACCGGTTGCAAGAGTTCAGCGAGACGTATTATATTTCACCTGAAGTTTTGGTTGGTCCTCCAGGGCCAGCAGGCGTTCCAGGTCCACAGGGTGAACAGGGAGCGCCAGGACCACGTGGAGAATCGGGTGAAGGAATGAAATTTAATTCAAAACTGCAAGCGTTCGATGTGCAAGGAAAACGCATTATTAACGTTCCACATCCAATAGGACCGACAGACGCCGTAAACAGAGATTACGTTACGCAAGCCTTAACAAACTTTTTAGATGTTGTAGAGAGATCGCAACGGCGTAAAATCAGAAGTGTACATGGACCGGAGGCGCTTCCATTGACGCCTGAAGAAGTGGTGGACGATCCAAAAATAGATCAAATAGCCAAAGATTTTTTGGACACGCTGATAAAAATTATTCATCGGCATCAACATTACAAGATGGGACCAGAATTGCAACCAATAGTCGGTCCTCAAGGACCTCCAGGCAAAGCAGGACCGAAAGGAGATAGGGGTTTTGGCTTCAAATTAGATGAAAAAGGTGATGGATATGATATGGAAAATAGAAGACTTACAAACGTAGGCGCACCATCGATTGGAAACGATGCAGTAATATTATCTTATTTAAACGATAGACTAAACAGTGGCAGCAATATGAAAACTGAAGAGCCCACTAGTGGGATTTCATATACTCTTAACATGGATGACATTTGAGATTAAAATAATATGATGATTACATATTAAAACATCATTTTTTCCTCAATATAGATGTAAAAAAAGATATAAAAGTGTGTGCAAAAACTATAAATATGTGTGAGAATGTTTGTAAAACGTCAGAAGGGAGCAGGACTGCTTGACGCAATCAGCGAGATCGGCGGTAAGATATTGAATCGTACCATCGACTTATTACCGGTAGAACTACATATCCCTGGTTACCAGTACTGTGGACCCGGTACTAAATTACAGGAGCGGTTGAGACGAGGCGATCGAGGGATAAATAGATTGGATTCAGCGTGTAAGGAACACGACATCGCTTACTCAAAGTACACCGACAGCGGGAAACGGGCAGAAGCGGATCGGGTGTTGGCTGAACGAGCGTGGGAACGGGTAAAAGCGGGTGACGCAAGTGCAGCAGAGAAAGCGGCCGCGTGGACAGTGACAAACCTGATGAAGCTGAAAACTAAATTTGGGGGTGCATTACGACGACGTAGGAGTGGGCGGAAACGGTCTCGCCGTGCAGCAGCAGCAGCAGGACAAGGATTGTATTTAAAAAATTACAAAGGACGCGGTGTGTACTTGAAAAATTACAAAGGGCGCGGTCTGCAGTTGAAGAAAAAAAAAACCTCGACTCGTTGCCGTCACGTCCGCTAAACGGTCAAGAACTTTCACAATATGCCGACCACGTTCCGTATTTTCGGGGCGTATTCATGTTGAACAATCTGCCGACGCGGGTACGTAAAAATGAAAGCGGAATCGTGAATTTGGACAAGGAAAGTGGGCGTGGTACTCATTGGGTGTGTTATCACAAACTCACCAATCACGTCAACTATTACGACAGTTATGGTAATTTACGTCCACCACCGGAGTTGGTACGATATTGGAAAACGGGTTTAGACGGGTCGCGAATCACTGTACAATACAACTATAAAAGAGAGCAGAAAAAAGTCAACTGCGGTCATTTGTGTTTAAAATTTTTACGAGCGCAATAAAAAATGTTTTCAATTTCCGGTCGCGGTTCGGTACTTCAATGCGATGTTTTCCCTCCCGTCGAGCTTGACAGCAATACCGACTGGGAGGTCGGACTGATCAATCTGTCCACTTACAACACAATCCCAAACGTAGAAACAGACGTAAACGACACCTTTTTCTTTGGCAACGCAGACGCTGGGCAACAACAAGTGCCTGACGCGGAGGGTAAAGTTAAAATTTCCAACGAACCCATCACCAAGGGCAGGGCGACCACAATGTACTCGGACGCCGAACAGAAAATTCTAGACAAAGATAAATCGAATGCCGGGGTGACGATCGTGATACCACAGGGCGCGTACGAGTTGGAAGATTTAGAAAAATACATCAAAGAGACTTGTTTACGAGCTAACATTCCACTGGAATTCCATCTAAAAGCAAACAATAATACTCTGCATACGGAAATTTACTCTTCACGCCCCATAGATTTCACACAGCCGAACAATTTGTCGTCAATGTTGGGTTTCACAGAGCGGGTGCTGGAGCCGAACAAATGGCACGTTTCAGAGAACGAAGTGAACATAATCAAGGTGAACATCATTAGGGTGTTGTGCAATATTGTGCAACGATCTTACGATAACGGAAAAGAAACACATATTCTTCACGAATTTCCATTGGCCGTTGACCCCGGTTATAAACTGTTGGAGACGCCTACCAACGTTATATATTTGCCGGTAAACGTTAAACGTCTTCAGTCCATTGTCATCCGCCTGGAAGACCAAGAAGGCAATCTCATAAACTTTGCAAACGAAGTAATCTCTTTGCGATTGCATTTAAGGCGTACAAGAGATGGGTCTGGTTATTTTACCGCGCAAAACATATAAGTACAATGAACACATGCGTTCCGTTGGCAGTCGTAAACCGACCGTGAACAAGTTAAAACCTCACAACATCCATTTTCTGAAATCCATAGGTTTTCGTGTATAAAGTATCATGGAAGTGTTGAACGTTCATGATAAACCCATTTTCACTGATGTATTTACAAGTTGGGAGTATCACACTCACACACCGTACGCGTCATCTACTTACAACAATAATGACGAGATAAGAATCCCTATTCAACAACAAGATGTATTCACATTGCCCAGTGAAAGCTTCCTCTACATTGAAGGCACGTTACTGGAAAAGGCAGACACGCCGAACGCCAACTATAAACTAGTGAATAACGCAGTCGCTTTTCTTTTCGATGAAATCAGGTACGAGATCAGCGGTATAGAAGTGGACAGAGTGAAGAATCCGGGAATTACGTCCACAATTAAAAATTACCTAACCTTAAATGCGAACGATAAGGCTCTTGCGAACGCCGGTTGGGACGAATCAACCGGTTCGATCGCTGTAGATAGCACGAGTGGGAAATTTTCATTTTGCTATCCGTTAAAATTTCTCTTGCCTGTCTTTGACGATTACACTAAAATCACTTTACCCGTCAAGCAAGAACTGATACTTTTACGTGCTCCGACCGACAAAGACGCCGTCCTCTTGCCAGATGGAAAAAAAGATTTCTTATTGACCTTGAAGAAAGTACATTGGAAAATTCCTTACATACGTGTGAACGACGTTACACGATTAAGTTTGTTGAAACTGGTTGAATCAGACAGACCTGTACAGATATCCTTTCGTAGATGGGAATTACACGAATACCCATCTTTTCCGCAGACAAAACAACATCTGTGGTCGGTGAAAACTTCTTCACACATGGAAACGGCCCGGTACGTGATTGTCACCTTTCATACAAAAAAGAAGGCGAACCCAAACGCCAATCCTTCACAGTTCAACAGTGATTCAGTCACCGTTCGTAATGTTAAACTTTTTTTGAACAGTGAATATTTTCCATACGATAATGTTCACGGTGATATGAATTTGTTTTACGAAGCGTATTCTCGGTTCAAATCGTCTTACTTGTGTGAAGCCGGTACAGGTCCTTTTTTGAATCTGTCTGATTTCAAGCAGAACGGTGCAGTATACGTCATTGATTGTTCTAAACAGAATGAAACTTTAAAAACAGGTGCCGTTGATTTAAGGTTGGAAATCGAAACGGAAAAAATAGTACCCGCTGAAACGGCGGCTTACTGCTTGATCGTTTACGACGCCGTAGTAGAATACAGGCCACTGACCGGCACGGTACGAAAACTTTTGTAATGAGTGTACGGCGACTCATGTATAAATTGAATCTACATACTAGAAAACACTTTAGTTTTATCTTGACAGCATGGGCTCACGGTATTCTCTGTCGCAGGAGTCCGAGGAGACGGAACCGCTGTTGCCAGAACTGAAAACGTCATCAATAAACGGTATGTATTACATCTTTTTACCGCTAACATATACGTTAAACAATAAATTCGATAAACATGTAACCGTAGGGCTGGCTTGTACCGATCAAAACTTTAACACCGCGGCCGTATTTACTGCCCCTCGTAAACGTGTGGTCTTGTCGTATCACTTGTGGAAATTATTAGTGAATAATCGGGATCATGTCCAGCTCGCGTTAGACAAGGGTACAAAAATTACATGTCACTTAAAAGACATTACAGATGACACCTCACATTCCACGGTGGAGGTGAAACAAATTTTTGGGAAATGGTACGTTCAAATTGTCGATAATAAAAAAAATAAAATTTCATTGTCGACCTCGGAGTGGTTTCGGTTCGATAAACTCGTGACAAGCCTGTCTAAACATGTTCGTGAATTATGGTATGACGAATCAAAGATTGTAGAGGGGATAACAAAGGCCAAAACGTCACATGTTGCGTGGTGGACGGACAGGTTGCAGGATGAGTTTACTGCGTTTAAAACGATTGCAAAATCGGAAGAGGAGACAGTTGACTAGTGACTCTCATGATGAACGATTCGATAGTCGAAGATTTAACGCTTTTTGTCGGCGGTGTAGCCGTTCCGTTCTCGGCCAAATGTAAGTTAAAACACAGTTATTTGATGATTGCTGATTTTTCGTTCCATCATTTTTCCGAACCGGTCGATGTTAAAATTGATATTAAATTTAAAAATAAAGCCAGCACGTATATCTGTACATTTGAATGTAATGACGTGAAAAAAATATCTCTTGTCGGTTCAGAAAAAATATCTTTTGTCGGTTTCACGCGTGATTGGCATGACGGGAAAATACAAAAGTTTATGTTGGACGATCATGTGTGCACTAATCGATCGTCAACGGTAGCACAAGGCGAGAAATTGATTCTCTCACTGTCCGTGTACGATACAATTGACAGGAGAGTCGCCTTTGATACGGTAGACGGAACAAGTAGCAGTAGTACCACTAGGACTGATTCATGCAGTCGAACGCTGGTCGGTTTTGAAGGGCGGGAAAAATCAAAAGAGTCGTACGGTTTATGCACACGATACTTAAAAGATAATCTTCTTTTGTCTGTGTATATATTATTTTATATTGGCAATACTGGTTATTACGTGATGTTATAAATAAATTGTAAGAACAATCAGTTTCTCAATCAGTTTGGAATAATGTCTCGTACAAGTTGTATATGTGAATTTCAGGCTTTTTACGATAACAACAATGAGTTTGTGCTCAAAGAATTTGTAGTTTTAGACTTAAACACACGTTCTTTTGTTCATTTACACTTTAAGCCACCATTCAATCGAAGTGAATTAAATTGTATTTACCGTAAAACCGCTCACTGGTTGGAAACACGTTTCCACGGCTTACTTTGGGAAGAAGGCGATATTGCATACAGTTTGACAACGGTCAAAAATATTCTCAAACAATATAGCATTATCTACACAAAAGGACTTGAAAAACAAGTTTTTTTAAAGTCATTAGTTGACGTGGTTGTTGTAAATTTGGATGAGTGTAAACATTTAATACCAAGGTTGACAAACGATAATAAAGTACATTGTCCCGTGAACACGGGCACACATAAGAGCGATGGTAGAATGCGATGTTCACTTGCAAAGTGTATTCACCTCGCAAAATGGTTAACTTGCGATTACAGACGGGAACGGGACAGATTGTCAACTTTTGCAGAACACACAGCAAACGTTCGTGAAATAGCAAAGCGTGGTTTTTATTTCGACAAAAGTTCCGATACTGTTTGTTGTTTTTCATGTAAAATGCACTTTCAACATATCGATAGTGTACTGGTGGATCATGTTAAAGTTTCACCGTCATGTAACTTGCTGATTGGTTACATCAATAATGTACCACTGTTTCTGGAGCACATTGTTCCGAGGAGGGAATACTTATCATCTTTGGTATGAATGATGGGGCTCTGTTGGCATAATTGTCTCGTTTGAGAAAAAATAAAGGCATTTTTTTTCTCTGGCGTCACTCCTCATGAATGTTGTGTGTGTGAATGAAAGGGGGTCTTCGCCGTTGATTAGTGTCGCGGGCACTCTACAGGTGTTACGGATGTCCTCCGGTCACCAACAAAAAAAAAACCAATGTAGCTCTGCTGGACTAAACTCCACCGTTTGACAAATTAGTGTCGCGGGCACTCTACAGGTGCTACGGATGTCCTCCGGTCACCAACAAATAAACCAATGTAGCTCTGCTGGCCTAAACTCCACCGTTTGACAAATATCACGGCATTCCTCTTGTATGATTGAATGTGTGTGTGTGTGTGAATGTGGTCTTAGATGTATGTATTCCCTCTCTCTGATTTGTAGTGAAAAAAATTAATTAATTTTTTATCATCAAGTGTCATGAATTTTGTTAAAAATAAAAACCATGCTCGTCTGTATTTCTTTTAAAGAGTGTGTGTGGATAATTTTAAAACTTGATCAACTCTATTGGTATTTATATGTGAATATTTATCTGAAATATATCAACAATGTTGTAAATGCTTAGAAACAGATTTTAATTTATGCAGAATAAAAGATATGTAGAAATTAAAAAAATATAAAAAGATATGTATAAATAAAAAAAAAAAAATACGCGCGGTTTGTAGGCCTACGTCACGTTTTATGTGACCTCAGTTGCTTAATCAACAGCTGTGGGGGGGAGGGTCCGCTTGGTTAAAAAAAACCCTACGCGCCTTAGTCATAAACCGCAAACGGTGGTGGGGAATATATGATGGTATATAAGCGGTGTGAACTCGGTGATCGGTTCACATTCACTATGAACGGAGATGATGAACCTTGTCAGTCCGGCTCGTACGCTGAACATTGTCAGAAATACCATGGAGAATATTGCGACGGACGTCGGCACTGGGTGATGTGCTCGAGTCCAGGACCGTGGGAACGATCCCAAGATGTTAGCAGTGAGTGCTGGCTTCCAGATAGGTGTGAAATGAACAAAAGACAGGAACATCAGGCCGAACATCACATAGACACTTGTGACGGAATTGTCCATACGTATAATATATGCACAGCAAAAGAAGGAGAAAAGTGTGATGAAAATGTCGTGAAAGTCTTTTGTGAAGTGAATTGTGAGGTAGCGAGACGTTTAAAAGAAAACGAGATTTGATTCGGTTAGTGATAGGCAGATGGTCGGTGAATAGGATACAACATACATTACACAAAACAACACAAAATACATCTTACAGACAAACAAAAAACACCTTAAACACCTAGGCTAAATACAAATTTATAAATTTAAATTTTTATGACGAAAAATGTATTTTTTGGTTTGAAAATTTGTTTCTAAATTTGTGATTCAGCCTATAGTCGTCCAAAGGCGCAAAATATGTTGCTTTATTCGATTCACATACTATTGTGATTTGAATAAAGGAATGTGTTTTAAACTTGTGATGGGGGTGTTGTACAACAGAAGGAAAACATATCTTTGATATGACCGCTTCTGTCCTTTTCAAGTCTAGACATGTAGATGCAAACAAAAGTACCAGGCGCAAGTTTATAATTTTGCCTGGGTAATTTTAATGCTTTCCAAAAGCAACAATAATTATATATTAGATAGAACAATGGTAGATTTATTCTTAAGCAAATTATAAGTTGTTACTTGAAATAACCATTGATATGACCGCTTTTGACCTTTTCAAGTCTAGACATGTTGATTCAAGTTGCAAACAAAAGTACCAGGCTGCGGTAATATTTAATAAAATTATATAGTACATCGCTGAAGTAGTAAAACTGATTGT